>CAHIKZ030000966.1:815000-827500 GCA_903632075.3 Acanthosepion pharaonis
ATGAGTCATTAATGACGACATAGTCAATTAAATATTTAGTAGCACTTACCTTTCAAATGTAGCAGAAATCGAAACTTGTACTTCAAGCCGGCAACTCGAAACCGGTATTCAGATGATTGACTCAGTGATTGGAACGCTTTTCTCTTTGACCAGTTCTGATGATTGAGGAATTCGATCGCCATCGGTCGTGTAATAGGATTGAGATCATCGTCATCTACCTTTCTTTAGGCTATCTAGGATTTTATAAGCTAGATATAATATAAATGTTTAAAGGTGGTTAAATAATGTACTCTTAATGGGCACCTAAGTTTAAAATTTAACGTTCGTAAACACATTCATGAGACCCGGCTTCCAATCACAAAATTGTCAATTTATCAAGGGTGTAAATTCTGGAAAATTTAGGTCTGGGGATACGATCCGAGCATACGACACCGTCAAGATCTGCCTGTGGAACCATAACATTGGCAACTCAAGCAGTCTGAATTAAATTGCGTAAACGAAAGACGTCGATTGGTATATTAGCATGAATGTCCAAATCGTCATATCCTTGATTCTTAACTTGTTCAAACTGGGAATCACGCAAGATGATGAGCTCTATCTTAGAAAATGGAAGTAAGGTCCCATTAGCGTAGTTAAAGTAAGAACCACAGGTTGACTCTGTGTATTTTGAAGAAACACAAGGTAATAATGTGCCTGAGAAGACGTCTGAAAAAGGGAGTTACTGACTACCCTATCAGACAGGCGTACATTTAAAAGTAATAATATTAATTAATTCTTAAAGATATAAGTATATCTAGATAAAAGCCAGACGAGAAAATATCTTTGGGTATTAAACAATATACCCAGGACGAATATTCTAAACTAGGTACCTCCAAAAATTTGTATACCATGGGTTTAAATGCATTTTTTGTAAAGAAAAAATCCTTTTCGAAGCGTTCCAATCTCTTCAATTGAAAGCTAAATGATTAAATTTTATAATTCCAGAAAAAAATAAATTCTGTCGATAATTTCAAATAAAAATTTGAATGATTTTTAGTAAATGCTTCCGAAAAACTAATCAAAACGGCCATTTTTAACTTTTTTTAGAGAAATGTAAACGAACTTATTTTTTGCTTTTTGAAAATCCCGCTAAAATAAGATATACATTTCTGAAACATTACTTTCGTAAAATTAGCAAATGTAATGTTAAATTAATCTGTTCTAAAACAAAAACCATTTACTTATAGCGTAAAATTAAAAATAAAATAAATTAAAAAAAATTAAAAATTAAAAAAAATAAAATTAAAAAAATAATTTATGGGGGGTAACCGATGTTAAAAACAATATTTTTACCAAGATCTTTTGAACAAGTCCTGAAAGTTTCATTAAAATCAGACAATTATTTGATTTTTGCAAGAATTTCCAAATTAAAGGGTTTTTCCCCTGAAACTACTACACTAAAAAATGGCGATGAGCACAAGTCATACAAAGTTAACAATAAAAACTAAAAAAAAACAAAACAAAAAAAAACACGAGATTTTTTACCCAAATTTAGAACGTTTTAAAAAGGAGAAAAAATATTTAAAAAATACTTTATTGCCTCTTAATAATAACATAAACATTTTAACAATGAATCTTAGTTTTTAGTAAGTTTCGGAACGTTTATCATTATGCTATACTGTTTTTTTAGCGAAGGTACCTATTCTAAGCAAACCTTCGAAAATTAGACTCTCCTACTAAAGAGTGGGATGTCAGAATCAACCGATTTTATTAAGTGATACAAATTAAGCCAGAATGAAATAAAATAAAATCTGATTTATTATCTATTGTGGTGGGTTGCCCGAGATAAAATCCATTATTAGGTCGGGGGTAATTGCATTGAACGACTTTAAGCATTAACTCCTATACTAGCCGTGTTCAGCTGTCAAGAGGTGACTAATGTGTCTTTTGTTAATAAGCCTATATATAAGACAGCACGCTGCGGTTCTAATCAGTCACAGGGCTATTGACGCACGGATCTTTACTAGCCTAAAAGAATTAAAGGCCGGTGCTAATCGATGATTCGTACGAGCCACGAGCCGATTTCCCCCCTCGCTGTGGCCAATGCTGATGGGATCCCCAAGGTTCAATCTTTGTCAATAGACATTAAACGTATTAAATCGATACTTTCACCAATATGGATCAAGGCTGAACAAATTATTTGTCCCCGGGGTCGTCTAATTGAAAATGCGCCCAGCAACAATACGTAAGAAGCAGAAAATAAAGAACAGAAATGAAATAAAGAAAAAAAAAAAAGGACTCATTCTTATTGAAAGTTTCAAAGCGGTCAGTTTAACAAATTAATTCAAAGACACGTCAATATCTGTAGGCAATAGGTTGCCTTCGAAACCACACACACACACACATATATATATATATATATATATATATATATATATATATATATATATATATATATATGTGTGTGTGTGTGTGTGTGTGTGTGTGTGTGTAGTAAGTCATCGAGCGTAGAATAATCCTCAATAGAATGCAGAAAACACTGGCCATTCCGTCCTGTTTGGGTCACATCAGCAGCGCGCATCCACAAATCATTTCGATACAAAGCAAATGTCATACTAACTGTACTACCGGACTCGTGAACGAAGAGGAAACAGACTGGACTAGATATAGCGCCGCTACTCCTCCAAGTATGCGAATACCCACGGAAGCCACGTCTCCTTATATATATATATATATATATATATATATATATATATATATATATATATATATATATATATATAACTACAGTGTAACCCGGATATAAGAGAGTTGTCGGCACCGGAGAAGAAATCTCTGATATCCGGGTTTCTCTTATATCCGGGTTTGGTCTATTTCGTTTAGATAAGTATGGCTCTAATTTGGGACCATAGAAAATCTTTCTTATATCCGGGTTTCTCTTATATCCGGGTCTCTTACATCCGGGTTACACAGTATATATATATATATATATATATATATATATATATATATATATAGTTATACTCGTTTGGAAAAAACTTAGGTGTTTTGGCTTGTAATGGAAAAAACCAATACCCAAGGAAATCTCTCTCCCCCACCTCGTCTTTCCCTCCCTCTTATTCTAACATTAGATTGTCTATGGTGTGCGTATGTCACCACGAAATGTATCTTTATGCATTAGACATCTGACAACATTCATTTTTCTCTTACTTAAACACCTTCCACCCACCTCTCCTAAAATTCTCTTTGTTAAGGTTTAATCTCCCTCCTCCTCATACTTACACCCTCTCTAAATTCTGTTTTTATTTCCGGAGCTATTTTTTCTGTTTTCTTTTTGAATTTGTAGGTCTAATGAATTGGATCGTATTTACGATTCCAATGGAATAAATTATGAGCATGGAATATTAGTGTTTAAGCCTTTTTATTATATCCTTACTCTGTCCTGGACATTGAGTTCTACCTGCATTCTATCCTCTTGGAATTTTTATTCAAAAATATACATGTATGGGTATTTATATATTTTTTATATGTATGTATATTTACCACTAATATTATCTATATATCTATCTATCTATCTATCTATCTCTCTCTCTCTCTCTCTCTCTCTATATATATATATATATATATATATATATATATATATATATATATATATATATATTATGAAATGGACATGGTCCGACAATTATTTTAAGACATTTTATTTTCATAAGTTGTTTTTAAAGAGACAAATATTTAAGTAAATGATCTCTTTTATAATAAATAGTATTAATATCATTTACCGCCCTGCGTACTGAATAGTTCTTCCTTTTTTCCCTTTTTTTTCACTTGGGTATTGCCCGAAGAGTATAGCTGCTTATTTTTTATAAGATTATTAGTATTATATATATATATATATATATATATATATATATATATATATATATATATATATATATATATATATATTTACAGTTGGAATTAAGATACCTTTAATACATGACCACTTTCACCTACGAATTTTAAATTTAAATCTGTTTAATGAAAATAAACACTGATCGTTTTTTTTGTGAGTCAGTTTTAACATATTTCAAATTCTATGTTGTGTTAACAGATTACTACCCCCCCCCTCTCTCTCTCTCTCTCTATATATATATATATATATATATATATATATATATATATATATATATATATATATATATTTATTTATCAGGAAATGGACTAAGTCCGATAATATTTTTTAATGTATTTTCTGTTTATACGTTATTTTTATAGAAACAATAATGTAAATCGTCTCTTTATCATAAACAGTATTAACTCCATTTGCCGGTCGGTCTGAATGTCCGAGAAATTTCGTAAAAAATACGTGTCCTCTGACCGAAATTTGAACCTGTATCCTACACAGAACCGTCATTTGGCCAGATGTGGTAAAACATTTAGATATAGAAGAAGCGTCTGGTTAGCAAAGTCAGATTACTGTTTTTGTTTTGAATTTGCTAACCAGTTCCTCTGCTGCTAATTGGTATTTCATTCATGGATATATATATATGGATATATATATATATGGATATATATATATATATATATATATATATATATATATATATATATATATATATATATACGTATAACGCGTGATCTCATATATCATGTGCCTCCCAAATTCTCATTTCTCGAAAATGATTTTATCATGTACCTCGTGTATCATGTGAGTTACTTTTTTGAGAGACCAAATTACAATAGATCCTTTTTCCTCTACCTCTTTATCCCATCTTCTTGTTAAATAAATTAAAAATATAAAAGAGAATGATAAAAAAGTGTCGTTAGTAACGCTATACCTGTTGATTAATTAGGTACAGCCATAAACAACCGAACGAGAAATGGCTAAACATTATATAAACGTAAACAATGGAAAAGATTTATATTCGCTATGTTTATATTTTAGAATACGATACAAATATGTGAATATTACATGCATTATTATTGAAGACAATTAAAACATCAGTTTTATCAAAATCATGTTCATTTTATATAAAGCTGTGCATTTTGTCTAGAGTAAATGGATATATAGTTTGGTCAAAAGCGAAGGCAAGGCAAGCAGCACATACGTTGATTTTACGACCTCCTTAAAATTACCTTCAAAATTAGGACTTTAATTGTCGCATGATACGCGAGTATATACGGTATATGTAAGAAAATAATTTATTATGCAGAAAATACATGGAAGGAATTCTTACGATCAATAAACTATTGTCACACACATTTTATAAAATCCATAAATAAAGGATCTAAGATCATTCGACCTACAAGCAAAAATTAAAAAAAAAAAAAGATAATAATGCTCAGGAATGAGGAAGTAGCCTCCTGGGACATTTTGAAGATGATGATCACAAAAGACATAAGCTCACTCAGTAGACTCTAACTGCTGACAACAGAATGTCTTTTAACATTGGCGGTGCAGTAGTTGGTGTTGGCCATATTGCAAATTGCCGGAGACTATCCACACTCGGACACACACAAAGACAAGTACACAAACATGCAAGCGCGCGCGCACACACACACACACACATATATATATATATTTAGAGAGAGAGAGAGAGAGAGAGAGAGACAAACATAAAATGAGGGAGAGAGCTATAGATAGCATGGACATAAGTATCAACACTATATGAGCACTGCCAGTTTAACGCTTCCATGTGATCTGCCAAGTTTTGATTCATTTTTCTACACTGTCATATGTATAAACTCCGTCAGTGAGCACTCAACCCACAAAACTATATGCCATGTGGCTGAGTATCTATCTATCTATCTATCTATCTATCTATCTATCTATCTCAGTCTATTCATATCTATCTCAGTCTTTTCATACTTCTCTATCTATCTCAGTGTATCCATATCTATCTATCTATCTATCTATCTATCTATATATATATATATATATATATATATATATATATATATATATACAGAGAGATATATATATATCATAGTCTTTTTATATCTATCTATCTCAGTCTATTGATATCTATCTATGTACCTATCATAGTCTTTTCCTATCTATCTATCTATCTCAAACTATTCATATCTATCAAAGTCTATTGATATGTTTGTATTTATGTATCTATGTATCTATCTATCACAACCTGCTCATATCTATCTATCTATCTATCTATCTATCTATCTATCTATCTATCTATCTATCTATCTATCTATCTATCACGGCCTATTGAGAGCTATCTATCAATTTATCTACAGAATATCTAATGGTTAAATTTAATAAATACGGTTTAATAACTTAACTGTTTAAATTAATTACTAATTTAAATTAAATGCATGGATCTGAAAAAGTAAAAGAAAATTCAAGAAGTATAAGGAAGTAAAAGTCAGTATATTCTAGGGACACTTATTGTGTATATATATAATATATATATATATATATATATATATATATATATATATATATATATATATATATATATATATTAAGTAGTTTGTTAAATTCAACTGAGGGCCTTCCTTCAAAGTTCATTGCATTTTCCTAATATTCGAAATTGTGCATTCAAATCAGGTAAAAACTGCAGGTAAAATGTACAATTCTCTAGATTTTATTGTTTTTCTTCGATTACTTTCCATTGTCTCAGTCATTACCAAGAACTAGACGTTGTCTGAGAAATGAAAGATAAATAGATTTTTGTAAAACAACGATGTCCCTTCAAGGCACGCCACATTTGGTGGCTGGACACTTTCATCAATGCTGATTGCCTGTCTGTTCGAACGTGTAAAATGGTAAAACTTTTCTTTTTCCCCAGTTGGTTTTCAATTTAATTATTTTAGCGAAAACATTATTCCATGGAAAAGTTTGTCAAATTTGGCTTGACATGCACTCAGTAAATCTGACTGATTTTATAAATCTCGAAAAATGAAATGAATTTCATTCTGCTTGTCATATTTCTTTTCTATTTGGGTATTATTACATTACGAATATTATATTTGATTTTCATAAAGAGAAATCGAATATTCCTTGTTAAAATCTATCTATCTATCTATCTATCTATCTATCTATCTATCTATCTATCTATATCAATGTGTTTATATCTATCTATCATCACACACACACACACACAGCTAGCTAGCTATTTCAGTATCTTTATATCTATCTATCTCAGTGTATTTTATCTATCTATCTATCTCAGTATGTTTACATCTATCTATCTATCTATCTATCTATCTATCTATCTATCTATCTCAGTGTGTTTACATCTATCTATCTATTTATATATCTATCTACCTATCTATCTATCTTTTCAGTGTGTTTACATCTATCTATCTATCTATCTATCTATCTATCTATCTCAGTGTGTTTGCATCTATCTATCTATCTATCTATCTATCTATCTCAGTGTGTTTTATATCTACTTACCTTGAAATTTTCGGCTCTTGTATCTATCTATCTATCTATCTATCTCAGATTTGTTCATATTTGTCTCTATCTATATATATATATATATATATATATATATATATATATATATATAAAGAAATATAGTCTTAAGATGTGCTATATTTATGGGATAAAGTGACCAATATCAGAGATAGAGATGTTTTTAAATATAAAAGTGAACATAGAAGTCAACACTTAGAGGGAAAAGTCTGTTCCATGCTATATGAAATTTATACAAATTAAGCCCTCCTACACACAATAAATTACTCAAGAACAACATAACCAAAACATACAAAAAGGCACCCCAAACAACAGAACACGATATCAATAAGGAAGCAAAGAAATCGCCCAAAAATCAGACCTAGATGACCGAATAAATTGTATTAGCAAGGCACGAGCCTTTTATCACACTAAAAGACCATAAAGAAAATTTCAAAACTAATCCTGCATGCAGACTCATAAACCCAGCCAAAAGCGAACTAGGTAAAATAAGTAAAACAATACTAGAAAGAATTAATTCTGAACTTAGGAAGAAATTAGGAGTAAACCAGTGGAAAAACACGAAAACAACTATTGACTGGTTCCAACATAAATAACAAACAAAATTGCCAATTCCTACAATTAGACATAAAAGAATTTTACCCATCCATAACAGAACGTATGCTAGATAAGGCCATCAACTTAGCTCAGGAACAAATAATAAGAAAAAACTAAGCGAAATCAACATCATTAAGCGGAGATTGTAAATCATTATTATTCCACAACGAAGAAGCATGGATAAAGAAAGATGGGATATTTGACACTACAATGGGAAACCACTGTTTGCAGAGGCATGCGAAATCATAGGCATTTATTTACTACACGAACTGAGCAAAATAATAGACAAAATGACACAGGACTCTACAGGGACGATGGTCTCATAATCTTAAGAAACTGTAACAAACAAAACACAGACAAAACTAGAAAAGCAATAATAAAGATTTTGGGGAGAAAAATAACGGATTTTTGGACATAGATATAAAAATAATCTAAAGAAGTAGATTTCCTGATGTTACCTTCAACCTAAGAGAAGGCACATATAAACCATACAGAAAACCTAACGATAAACTGCTCTATATACACACATCTTCCAACCATCCGCCTTCTATAATCAAACAGATACCAAAATCGATTAACCGCAACTCCGACAATTCCTCCAATGAAATATTCAACAAAGCTAAGAAAGACTATGAAACGGCCCTAAAAGATAGCGGATTCCCAGCAATACTATCATATTCACCACAGAATAGAAAAAAAGACCAACAGGAGAAGAAATATCATATGGTTCAACCCAGCACAGCAAGAACGTAAAAACAAACGTAGGAAAAATATTCTAAAAAAACTCTTACACAAACACTTCCCAGAATCAAACCTTACAAAAAGATATTCAACAAAAAACACAGTAAAAAAATGAATATTTAGCTGCACCAGAGAGGAGCTACAAATAATAAAAAAGCACAATAGGAAAATTATCAACAAACCACACGAACAAATTAAACCCACGTGCAACTGCAGAATAAAGAACGAATGTCCCTTAAACGGAAATTGTTTACAAAACAACGTAATATACCAAGCTACGATAAAATCACCAGATAATGAAGAAAAGAAATACATAGGAGTAACTGAAGGACCCTGGAAGCAAAGAAATTATAGACACAAAACATCGTTCACAAATAGTAAATATGACGAACAGACTAACCTTTCTAAGTATATCTGGGAAAAAAAACAAAATAAACATCACACCAAAAATATCTTGGAAGATAAGAAAAAAGTCATCAGCCTACAACAACCAAAAAAAACTTCCAAACTTTGCTTGGAGGAAAAATAGCTATAATTACTTTCCCCGATCAAAATAAATTATTAAATAAAAGATCCGAGCTCACATCAAAAATGCAGGCATGAAAATAAATTTTACTAACGTAAAAACCTAAAAAATGAAAAACGGAAAAAATGAAAACAAACAAATAAACTAATAGAAGGAAAATGAAAATAAAATAAATAAATAAGTACTATATTGCTTAAAAACCGAAAACCGAAAAGAAAAATATACAAATAAATTGACCTAAATTCATCCAAGTAAATAGACAAACCAATCCCAAATTAAAAACTGTTCCTGCCAAAAAAAAATAATAGTTAGAATGAACTACAACAACAACCCCAAAATGAACAAATAGCTTTGAATTAAATTCTCAAACCAAAACAAAACTGTTAAATACGTGATATAAACAAATTTTACTACGTTAAGAAATAAATATATAAAATAAGAAACAAAAAATAAAAACGAGCAATATAATTTGACCCAAATAAATAAACAAAGCGACTTCGGTAAAAAATAACCGCCATAATAGAATACCCACAATGCACCACTAACCCGTATATATATAAATAGTGAGAAAAATAACAGCATATGTGGCCTGACGATTGCATATAGCATGAAACAGACTGTCGCCTCTAAGTGTTGACTTCTATGTTCACTTTTATATATATATATATATATATATATTCTTACATGTATTTATATTTTATGGACGAGTGACCTGATTTCGAATCCTGGCATGGTGGATTTTACAAGGATGTGACGTTCCTAGCGTGAGGACTCATTTGGTAATGCCTAAAAACCTCGGACTGACACAAGTCTTGTGAGTAAACTGTATTGCTTGGAACCTTTCGAATGTTGTTCAAGCAGAAAATAACGAATCAATATGGACTACGATCTGAGCGCAGTGGCCTTGATCGAAACTGTTGATTACACCAGAAACTATATATATAGTCCGATAAGTATAGTCGCAGTGTAAACCACACGTTGGTTCTGTGGCTGATGAAAACAAATGTGCTTGAGGAGGCAAAGGGAATTAACTAACCACCACCTAACAGAAGTAGCCACATATAAGGCCGCCAGATCTTTTCCGAGTATACCTGTCTGTTAGGGTGGTTGAATAGCTTACCCCTGTTGCGCACGCCTGTACAGGTACATAATGTTTTTTCAACACCAACAGAACAATGTTTTATACAGTAACTATACTAAGCAGACCTCATTTACAGCTTCTGAGAGAGAGTGCGTAATCTGGCGTGATCCGGATCTGTGCACTTAAACCCTCGATCACAATGACTTGTAATTTCGTGTTAGCACAACAATCGATGATTTTCGAACAGTTTCGTCAATCAAATTTCACTCTCAAGACTCGGTTCGACCAGTAAAATTTCCCAACTCTCCCGAAAGATCATTTATTGTTTGAAGCAAATCTTATGTTCACGTTCTTTTCAATTGTAAATGTGATAAATTTGGTAGGACAAAATAACTTTTGATTCTTTGGGTTTGGCAGGAGGGACAATTTTCTTTTTCTGTGTTTCGCATTGAATGTAAATTAAATAAGATACTGAAGAAATTTTGAAAGTTTTTTCAATGTATATTTCCTCTTCATGTAAATATTGTGGGCTGCAAGTTATGAGTGCTTTTAAATAAAATTTGCTACTACAAATTCTAGAACAATAATGGATATAATCAATAATAAACAAAACAATAAGCTAAAACTTTAGGAATTAATTTACTCGATCGACTGTAGTAATTGTCACGAAAATACATAGGAGAAACGTCAAGGAATCTAAATAAAAGATTATATGAACATAAAAAGGAAAATTTACAAAACAATACATCGAACGCGAAGGCTGCCCACCATTGTATAACTGACTACAATTTTGATATAAAAATGCGGCTTTGATCAAAGTAGAAACCAGTTCACTGGGACGAAAATGTCTAGATCACAAATTCATCCAAAGAAAATTTGCGTCCGGGCTCTTACAACATTTTGTCATTCCTGGCAGATTTTTTATTATCACAGTGTGGGTTATCTACAAAAACAAAAGTGATGGAAAGAAAAATAATCTGAATGCAATCCGCTAGATTAAAAAAAAGAAAAATTAAAAATTAAAATTTAATCGTATTAACATGACAAATTTATTCCGATGAAGCCCTAAAAACAAAATGGCTGACACGAAAACTTTTTCTATTTTGCCACACATTTTCCTAAATATTGTTCTTTATATATTATATATATATATATATATATATATATATATATATATATATATATATATATATATACTTACATATATGTGTGCGTGTGTGTATAAAAGTGGACAATGATGACAACAACAAGCGGTATCAGTCTGTTTCATTGTCTGAATATGGCAGCTAAAGCGTTAAACAGACTGTCATCACTTGGCGTTGTCCTCATTGTGTACTTTTATATTTACGTCCACTCTATCACTGACTTTAAACACTTCCTCACATAAATATATCATACTTCAATACTATAAGTTTATCTTATTAGTACTTCTACCTGTATACACATATGGAGCCACGGTGGAGTAATGGATAGCGTCTCGATTTGAAAGCTCGGAGAGCCAAGTTCGAATCCATTAGATTGTCTTATGGGAAAGTTATGAATCCTCTTAATCTTCCCACCGCCCCAGTTATGTGTAAAGAGCGGAGCAGACCGGGTTATATAGCCTTGGATGTCAACTGGTCTGCCGCAGAAAGAAATGGAAACCTCCTGCGGGAGGAAAAAAACTCTGCCAAGTCAGTCATGTACCGAAAGATACATGATCGCCTAAGCGTATATCACGCATGGCACATAACTGTGTGTAAGGTCAGATATCTTTTACAAACGAATGTGAGAACATTGATACGTACATATCGATACCATAAGATGGATTACTATTGTTTCCTAACTAAAGCAAAATGCAATGAAACTTAATAACCTACAGATAGACAGCAATTATTAAACGCATCTAAGCGGCTATTGACGGCCTTCCTCAAGTCACACAATCTTGTTTCTGGGGAGAAATTCCGTTCCTGCGTAGAAATGGGCCCATGTGCGTTGGTAGACGCGAGTATCTCTTTTCGATACATAATAGACTTGAAAGAAGAAACGTCGCAGGAGGCTGCTATTACTTACTGTAGTAGGCTGGTTCACAATCAAGCCTATAAAATCCAGACTGATCTGTCCTTTAACCCATAGGGAGGTAAAGAAGTGTTTTCATACGTATGCTAAGGGTA
>CAHIKZ030000966.1:832500-837500 GCA_903632075.3 Acanthosepion pharaonis
TAATATACATAATGCCTCATCTCAGAAATATAGACAGATACTGGAAGGACAAAACGTAGTAATAAATATGTCGATAAAGATGAGGACAATAGTCCGAATAATGTAAATAGTGTACATAATACCTCATCTCAGAAATATAGACATATATTACTTTTCTTTCTATCACAGCTAGCAGAACAAGTTAATGCATTGTTTCTTTTAAACCCTAAATAGCAAAACCTTTTTACAGTAGAGCTAAGAAAAAAAAAATTATCGTAGATAACTCTAAATTATACAGTGTGGATGTTAGGATTTGATTTTTATTTATTTATACAAATCTGGACTGTCTTACGTAGTTATTTCTGAAGATGTGCAAGTTCTCAGTCCATCTTAAACCGTCTAATTTTAATGAGTTTATATCTACTGGGACGTCAAGCACTTTACTCAATTCAGACAGAAAGTTAAAAATACTTAGAAGGCTAGGGCAAAAAATGGCGAGATTTCTTAAAATGCATCCAAGAATAGTCAAATCTGGGAAAGACATGAAATATACTAATATTGATATATCTCTCTCTAGAGGAAAAAACAAATATTTTCTATTCCAAGTCCGTTCAAAACGTGGATGTTCATTACTCTCCGCACCTTCTTGTTTTTTTTTAGTTTTTTTTTTTTTTATTTCTTTCACTAAGAACTGTTACGTAATACCAGTCCTTCCATATGCCGGTGAATGCTGAACAATCTCCTCGCAGATGAAGAAGACAGCTGAAACAATAGAAATGTGATTCAATAGGGGTATCTTCAGAATACCATCGACAGAACATTATATTTTAGAGGAAATGGCAACAAAAGGACACTTCTTATTAACATCAGGAAAGAACAGATGAAATATCTAAGCCCCATAATAAGAAAAGACGGCTAGGAAAACGTGATACTCACAAGACTGATTCAATGTATGAGAGACGGCGTAATGTAGCATAACTTACCTGGTGAGTTTTCATGAATAGATGACGGGCCGGTGTTTAGGAGAGATGGCAAAACCGACAAAATGTATTAAAAGCGACAAAGGACATGAAATCGTGGAGAACCATGATTATCAACGACCCAAATGGGCAAGGACGTAGAAGAAGACAGAGACGTAATATGTTTATTTGCTATCACTCTTCAATGACTTTGTGCCATCCGTCCACACAAACATATTCATTATTTGCTTTTTTCCAGTTATTATGCTACCTTAAGTAACCCCTCTCTGTGTTCTCTATACACTCTTCCCTTATAAGAGTACAAACAAAATTCCACACCAACTCTTAACTGCTGTTCTTCCCAGGTCCACTCTAACTCGGGGTGGTAGCACCTGTTAGGGTCCCAGTTATTTGCAAGTAGATAACGCCACCGCTAAACAAAAACAAATCCCTATGAATGTATAATAATACAGCTATATAAATAAAGCACAGTGCACGTGTGTCCGTCCGTCTGTCGGTTTTTCGATCTTGGCGTATCATAAATAACCTGGAGGAACAGGTTGTAACTATTGTAGTTACACTCGATTGAAAATTAAATAAATAACTCATAAAAAGTTAAATTTAAGTATCGTTCAAAGTGATTTTCATCGAAATTGCAATTGATGTATTCTACTTAAACCGTAATTAAGCAAGGTATGTTACTCATATTTTTTCTAGCACGCGAACTATGACGTATTAGAAATATTACATAGTTAGGGCTCCCTAATATCTTTTAAGAGTGACTTTATGTGAAGGTATTATAAAGAATGGTGATTTTAAAGGAAAATAATAATTGCACGCAAAATAAATGTAAACAAACTACAGGGATCGGTTGCGTATACGAAGAAAGATTATGCCGAATTAATTTGTCGAATGAAGATAAAATAATTTTAATATTTCTAAATTCTTATAACTATTACGTACATAAGACGTTGAAGGTAAAAGGTCAAATTGATTCCTCTCGCGGGTTTATACTTGTAAGCTCGGGTATAAACTCGAAAAATATCAACGTTTATGACTCACACTATGGTTAATGTCTTGACTCTAGTCTAAACTTGACACAGATTTACTATTTTGTTTTTTCTTGTGACATTTACGTTCTTTTTTACTTTACTGTAAATAACGTGTATATGTACATTTTGTACTTTAGCTGAAATCGAACCAATTTACATTTCCGAGTAGTGTAAAACTGACCCTATATCTAGATTTTGTACTCTAATGTAACCAAAACTTGTCTACATTTCTGAATCTAGTATAAAACTAAACCCATATTTAATTTGTGTACTCTAGTGTAAGTCAGGCTAATGTTTACATTTTTTACTCTAGTATAATGCCGAACCAATGCATAACATTACTTTTTATTCGACTGTAAAACAGTCATATATCTAGTAATTCAAAGTGATTTCATACTATAATACGTAAATTAGATATTAAATAACTCAACAAGTGTTTATATGCTGATAAATTAACCTACATAACTTTATTTTACAACGTTCAGTGTGTTATTAAAGGATATAAAATGTAAATGAAAGAACATATATATGTAAGTTAAATTTATTTAAAAATAATTTATCAAGGATATAAGAGCATTCAATTTGGATGGCTGCAGTTGAATAGGAATGGTAATTTTCGATTTCAATTTAGAAAAACATCTTTTCCCTGAAACAGATCGAAAGATGCCTTCAACTTCTATTCTTCTGAATTCATGACATGTTACAGTGATCAAGACAAATGTACATTTGAAGGAGAAAACTAAAGTGCGTAAGGAGAATGTGGAACAATAACACAGCCTAACGATCTTATTTTTTCTTAGGTTTCTTTTGCAGAGTAAGCATTGTCTTAGTTGAAATTTAGCAACTTTTCTGTGTAGCAAAGAATAGCACTTTCGAAGGAACTTCTTTATCCAATCAAATTTCTGGTAATAAACGCATGTACGGTTAGTCCTTCCATGTTCCAGAAGTTCGTGTTGAAAGACACATTTCATATTTCCCCAGAGATAAACCAAAGATATCCGTCAAAGGAGAATTGGTATATGTTGAGGGATTCTCCCCTTTTTACACAAATGGACTCACCCAGCATATACATATACTACTGCTACGTGAAGACCCGATAGCTATAGAGGAGGAGTGAAATGTTGTAGGTAACCGGAAGAGTGAGAGTAAGGTAACAGACAAACAGAACGAATGTAGCGAGCAAGACTCACCGTGAGCGAGCACGTAGCCTCAGTAAGAAGGCATACGGCGATACTTCAATACCAAAGACTGTATAGATATTTTGCTACTAACCCGTATTCCTGGAACTACTAACCTGCTTTACCAGTTTGTATTATTACGTTAATACATTATTTTCCTGTATTCATTCTTGGCGTTTGTTATTTATTGGTACCGGATTTCATCCCGGAATCCACAACAGTATATATGCTAGGATTGGCTTTCATTTTATTGATAACTACTATATTTCTTTTTTTTTCCTACTGACATGCAAAACTCATTTTTCGCCACCTGTAACAATGCGATACAAAAAAAAAATTAAATAAAAAAGGTGACATTCTTGGTTAAAGGGTTGCTGCAGATAGAACCTTGTGAGAGGCTTTCAAATGAAAGCTCATCAGAAAGCCACATTTCCTCTTTGAAAGATTTCCCAATTGAACTCCACAAAGGAACGCCTCTTTGTTATATAGAAAAGTTGAGGATTAACTAATACTGGAAACAGGTTGTTAGCACCTTTTTCCCGCTTAAGTTGGTTAAAGCTTAATTCCTAGCGTTGACATGTCTAAATAATTTCCGATCACCATAATCTATGTTTACATACAACTGTCACCTAGTTTCTATCTATCTATCTATCTATCTATCTATCTATCTATCTATCTATCTATCTGTTCTCGGTCTTTCCGTATCTATCTATCGATCGATCGATCGATCGATCGCTCAATCTATGCCAATCTGTCCTTGTTCTGTCTTTGTTTCATTGTTTGTTTGTTTCTTTCTTTCTTTCTATCCTAGTCTCTGCTTTTCTTTTAATGTATCTCAGTCTCTTCTTTTCTTTCTATCTATCTATCTATCTATCTATCTATCTATCTATCTATCTATCTATTTCAATTTCGTCTTTTCTTTCTTTTTTCTTTCATTCATTCTTCTTTCTTTCTTTCTATTCTAGTCTCTTCTTTTCTTTTTATGTATCTATCTCAGTCTCTTCTTTCTTTCTTTCTTCCTTTCTTTCTTTCTCTCTCTCTTTCTTTTTTATTTCTTTCTTTCTTTCTCTCTTTCTTTCTTTTTTTCGTTCTTTCTTTCTTTCTTTCTTATTAATTTCTAATTCGTACTTAAGCACAGTTCTATTTTTTTACTTACGTTGTTCTTTATAAAGATAACCTTTCTTTCGTCCTTAAATATCGCCAGCACTTTATTTTTCCAGCCTCGTTTCAAAACTGAGCCTTCAATTGTTCTCCATTTTTCCTCTTTCTCATTTCCTGTCATTTGCTCTTCCCGCCTTTGTTTATGCAGCCCACTGTTATTTGATGAACGCTCCATATAATAAAGACATCGCAATTGTAAGAAAGTTCATCAACTCAATCAACATGTAATAAAATTGTCAACGGCAACCATAGCAATATGTCGAATTAGAATCACCATTGCAAAGTGCATAATTATTATAACAATGATTGCAATGCTAATTGGGGGAATGACAATAACGTCTGTTTTCTTCATTTGTGTAGATTCTAGTTACTCTTCCTCAAGACAAACGGACAACATGTCAATCCAAACTTTAGAAACGATCCTCAGATTTCTGTTTCTTTATGCACACACACACACACACACACACACACACACACACACATATATATATATATATATATATACAGTGTATCCCAAAAGTGAGTACACCCCTCACATTTCTTCAAATATTTAAGTATATCTCTTCATGGGACAACACTGACAAAATGACACTTTGACACAATGAAAAGTAGCCAGTCTGCAGCATATAAAACAGAGTTAATTTATTTTCCCTCAAAATAACTCAAAATAT
>CAHIKZ030000966.1:847500-872500 GCA_903632075.3 Acanthosepion pharaonis
CATGGCATAATAACATGATCTATACCATGACATAATACTAGGACATAATACGATGACCTATACCCTAACATAACATCATGCCCTATACCATGACATAATACCATGCCCTATGCCATGGCATAATACCATGCCCTATACCATGGCATAATATCATGACGTATACCATGGCATAATATCATGCCTTATACCATGACATAATATCATCACCTATACACAGTGTTTTTCCTTTTTTAAGGCTATAGCCTTAAAAAAGGAAAAACATTGTGTATGTGTGGCATGCCAAGTGCAATTTAACGTAAATCATATACTCACATATTGCAGCAATTTTGAATCAATCGGCTTAAAATATGATTAAACACGGAACTCAAAAGAAATTTTTCAAAATAGTAATCAACTTTACATATTCCAATTTCTAAGAGAAATTAACCTGATTGCAAATATATAATTAAATAAAAAGATATAACAATAAATAACACTAGTCTGACTGTTTAAAATGTAAAAAAAACGTATTTTACTGCTTAATTTCAAGGCTTTATTTTTTATTTTATTTTTTATAAGCGTTTCACCCCAAGCAAGGCGGGAAGCCACTGGCACGCAAGGGCTTACAGAGAGTTGTAGCGAGAGCAAAGAGGAGTGATAGAGGAAAAGATTAGGGGATAGATCAAGGCATCTGGAGACGTCGATTGACATTACATTTGAATAGTTGGAGATTATAGCTATCAGGGAAACAGGAAAAGGGGAGAGAGTTCCACAGGCGAGAGGTGCGAGACATGAAGCTATTGGAGTAGAAGAGACGGCTACATATAAGTTTCGACAGTGAAAGGGTGTGAGCGAGGTTCCAGCCTAGTAGGACGCTTAAATTCATGAAGTTTGGAAACCAGCGAAAGCATATCCTCGGAGTAGTAACCATGAAAGTAATTGTAAAAAAAAAAAAAAAAAGACAGAGGGAGGCAACGGAAATACATTAAATTTCAGAATTAAATAACTTTATGGTGTATTTGACGTAAAACAAACAAAAGAAGCGGGATCGGAAGACGTTAAATCGTCGTATGTAGGGAAAGGTTTTGCATAAGTGAACACGAAAAAAAAAAAAATAGGGCTACTCCCGATACGTGGATATAAGCATATTCACAAGCGGGAACGTATCGCTACTTCTATCTGTCTCCGGACTGGTTTGCCACGCAAATAGGGAGACAGTTGCCATATTTATTTCCTCCAAATCATTTTTAGCATGAAAAGAAAATGAAGCGACAATTGCAGTACTTTATCTTCCAACTTTCGTAATGTGGGGCAATATCTATTGAAAACCCCAGAAAACAAAAAAATAGGACATCAGCTATATTCATGTTAGGAATAACATATCATGTAGTCACATATTTAATATGACCCCACCTGCATCTAAAAATAATTAATGCATAACAATCTATCTATGGATATCTGGACATTGGCCCGACCATTCCACTTTTAGCGAAATGGGCGAAACATTCTAAATGGCCAATGGCCGATTGCAAATCCCGACTTATGTTTTATTCAATTCACTTTGTTCAAAAGCCGCGGAGAGACTGGCGATTATTATTAATAAGTTTATAAGTACGTGGAGCGTGTAATGTTTGTGTATCGAAGCAAATGGCGTAGGACTGAAGCAGTGCATACATTGAAAAATGTTGCTACTCAAAGATTTACAAACAAAAAAATAGCTGTTTTCTTTTTCGTTTTTAATTTTTAAATTGTTCTTTCTTTGTTTTTTTTTGTTTTTTTTTAGATTCTAGAAAAGTTATTATATCGCATATCTGTTTGATTATATTCTTGAATAATGTATATTCTTGAAAGGAATGAAATGGGTGTGTCGCTGATGTATTCTATAAAAGAAAAAAAGCTTTATTTGTTAACTCAGGCATTAAGTACGTTGTTTTAACGAAGGATGGAGAGATATTTATGTATTTTAGTACTGTCTGGCACTTCGGAGTATTTGTAACGAATTACTGATTAATGTTTGCTGCATATATATATATATATATATATATATATATATATATATATATATATATATATATATATATATAGTTATTTTCTAAGCGTAGTTTAGATGTGGCACAAGGCCGAAAGTATAGGGTACCTAGTGAGGATCGGACTTACTTTTCAGTTGTAACTGATCTAGCGAGACAAGTTTTACTGACGATTCCACCACTGAAGTGCCTATATATATATATATATATATATATATATATATATATATATATATATATATATATATGGTCCTGCGCGAAATCTTCACTACTATAATCAAACTTAGAACCATCTGCTTGACCTCGTACGTCGAATTCAACGGGAGAGTATATATATATATATATATATATATATATATATATATATATATATATATATATATATATATATATGTGTGTGTGTGTGTGTGTGTGTGTGTGTGTGTGTGTGTGTGTGTGTATAGCTGGCCACTCGTATTCGAGGATACCTGTCTACTGGGACGGCTAGAGAAGGTCTAGGTTACAGTTTCTGGGAAAGAGCGTGTTATCTCGCGTGATAAAAAAACTTGAACAAGGTCAGCACGCTCAAGCCCTCGGCTACGATGACTTGTGACTTCGGGCTACCACCGCTACCGACGCACCCCCCCTCCCGCACAATAAAAGCTTCCCTCTACCCAATTCCATTCAAATGGTTTTGGGTCAACCCATGATATGGTGTTCAGGCACTTTCCAAGTTTGCTGCATACGGGGACTGACGCTTCCATGTTCCTTTTCTGGCAAATCGACCATGGGGAACTGAATAAAACATAAGACGAGAGTCGAACCCGGCTTTTCATGGTCAGAATTCGAACGTTTTAACCACAGAGATAGACAGATCGATAACAAACTGTGATAGATAGACAGTTAGATAGGTAGATAACAAACAGTGATAGATAGATAGATAGATAGATAGATAGATAGATAGATAGATAGATAGATAGATAGATAGATAGATAGATAGATAGATAATTAACAAACTGTGATAGATTGATAGATAATTAACAAAATGTGATAGATAGATAGATAAATAGATAGATAGATAGATAACTGTGATAGATAGATAGATAGATAGATAACAAACTCTGAATGATAGATAATTAACAAACTGTGATAGATTGATAGATAGATAATTAACAAAATGTGATTGATAGATCGATAGATAGATAGATAGATAATGAACAAACTGTGATAGATAGATAGATAATTAACAAACTGTGATAGATTGATAGATAGATAATTAACGAAATGTGATAGATAATTAGCAAACTGTGATATATAGATAATTAACAAAATGTGATAGATAAATAGATAGATAGATAGATAATTAACAAACTGTGATAGATAGATAGATAGATAGATAGATAATTAACAAAATGTGATTGATAGATAGATAGATAGATAGATAGATAGATAGATAGATAGATAGATAGATAGATAATTAACAAACTGTGATAGATTGATAGATAGATAATTAACGAAATGTGATAGATAGATAATTAACAAACTGTGATAGATAGATAGATAGATAGATAGATAGATAGATAGATAGATAGATAGATAGATTTGTTTATTTGACGTCATATCAGCTTCTTACCTGTCAATCAATTCGGATATTTTACACATTTTATTTATGGCCACAACTATGCTTTTTGTTTTTACCGTAATTTTATGTAATCAACTACAGATAAAATCTATTGTTGGTCATATAAAAATTCTATCGTTGATTATTTTACTATAAATATGTAAAGTAAGTTTTTTTTTTTTTTTTTTTACTATGAAAATGTATTTTTATATTTCCATACTGTTTTACTTTTGTTTGGATGTTCACTCTTTTTCCATAGGTGGGACCCTAATAGGTGCTACCTCGGGTCAAGGTGGTCCTGGAAACAACAGCAATTTAAAGGGGGTTCCACGCTCCTCAAAAACACCCATCTTCTGGTCGGCCTCCTTGCTGCCGAATGTAGTTTATCGACAGGTCCACTAATAGATAGATAGATAGGTAGATAGGTAAGTAGATAGATAGATGATTAACATACTGTGATAGATAGATAGATAGATAGATAGATAGATAGATAGATAGATAGATAGATAGATAACAAACTGTGATAGATACATAGATGATAAAAAGGGTTATAGATAGATAGATAGAGAGATAGATAGATAGATAGATAGATAGATAGATAGATAGATAGATAGATAATTAAAAAACTGTGATAGATAGATAGATAGATAGATAGATAACAAACTGTGATAGATACATAGATGATGAAAAGGGTTTTAGATAGATAGATAGATAGATAGATAGATAGATAGATAGATAGATAGATAATTAACAAAGTGTGATAGATGGATAATTAAACTGTGGAAGATAGACAGATAGATAACAAGCTGTGATAGATACATAGATAATAAAAATGTTTGTAGATAGATAGATAGATAGATAGATAGATAGATAGATAGATAGATAGATAGAAAGAAAATTAACAAACTGTGATAGATAGATAGATAGATAATTAACAAACTGCGATCGATAGATAGATAAATATATAATTAACAAACTGTGATAGATAGATAGATAGATAGATCAATTTTATCAGTAATGAAGGCGATTGTGTTTGAAACAAAATGTTATGTAGAATCGATACATGATTTATAATTAGAATCCAGTCTTTTTTATATATATATTTTTTTTTTTTTACAATACTGTCCAAACAGTCCAAAGCTAAAGAAACACTCGAGGTAGAGTTACCGACCAAGCGACTCTGTTTATGTAGTAAAAATAACTGTTAACCTTAGGTCAATATTGGGAGTCGCATCCACATATCAGCGGTCTGTGGGAAGAAGCGGCTGGAGTGGAACTTACGTCCTAGCAACGCAATACGAAGGGAATGAGGGTGGTTCGCTACCATGGGCGTGGCCTACGGTGTGAGTTTCCGTAAAGACTAGAACTGGTGGAACTAAGGAATGCAGTTCACTTGAATATTTTCTATGGAAATAGCGATAGAGCAGCAAAAGGCTTGCGATTTTTCGTCTGTGAGAAAAGAGTTGTAGGGTGGAAAATAATTCGTCGTCCACAAGGACACGTAGATATTTTGGGACTATCGAGGCTGGAAACTGACGATAGGGTAGCTCCCGCCACTATATTGCCGCCTTTTATTTTTGACCTGATACGGCTCTTGCGAAGACAGAGGATAAATGAAAGAGTCAAGTACATACTGAAGTTGTACAGGGGCCCGATCCTTTTTTCTGTCAACTTTAGCGATGGGTCGTATTTGGGAGTCCTACTTGAGGTCTGGGTTGAATTTACGTCCCACTAGGCACACAAGTCTTGGAGCCTCTCGGAGGGAACTTCCGTTCAATGCAGTAGGCGAAGCTTCTGTGCCCGATCGGCGGGGATGGAATTTAATTAATTTGTTCATCGAGGCATTGAATGTGAAAATACCGCTATACTGTTATGCTTGGTCAGAGAAAAAGTTAGGCTGCCAATCTTTGATCACATAGAGTTTTTGAGCTGCATACATATACCATTCTATCATAGGCATAATATTCACAAATGATCGGGGTACATTCTTAGACAGTTCATTTATATGATGAAGAAAGACAGAGAAGTGAACGTTGGGGGACGCCTGCATTGACCTCCTGGGCCTCGGCCGACACGCCGTAAACAACTACCTACAGGGACCATTTAGGATTGGCTTTATAATTGAGAAGACAGTTCTACTGATTACATATCTAGAGAACTAGTGCTGTAACCCTCTATACCACACCTTGTCTAATGGGATCATCATAGTAACCCACTGAGTCATAATAGTTAGATATCAGCAGTGGAACGGGTTGATAGAAACTTGTACTGTTTGTCACTCAAGTGAGTTTTCCTATCGAGGTGACCAACAATCTTGTTATTGATTATAGATTCCAAAAGGTTACTAAAGACACTGGAGAGATTGATGGATCATTGCTGTGAGCTGAATGAGCACCCACCCGCATTTTTTAAAACTCGGTACTCTTGACATCTTCCAGAGAATTGGGCAGGATTTACTCTTCAAGCAGGGGTTAAATAATCTCGCTAGGATTGGGATAAGACAACTAGTGGGATATTGTCTGGACTATTGGCCATCTTAGGGTTCAAAATTTTGATAATTCTTGACACTTCCCTGACTGTAATAAAAATATTTCTAAGATTGTACTCAGTCAGACGCAAAAAACAAAACAAAACAGGAAGAAGATAGCACTAGACAACTAATGGTGAGTTAGAGGCAAAAATCTTCGGCTTATCTGAGGAGGAACCGATGACTTCAGGATCATTTATAATAGTAGGCACTGGCGCTTTACCTTTATTTAAAATTTGGTTGCAGATTTTCCAGAACATCTGGCATTCAACATACAGGATGTCTGTAAAGTTCAAGTGCCCTTTAAAAAAATTATAATTTTACTTGCGATAGAAATAATCTGTAAAAAATGTTATAAAGTTTAATGTACCTAGTTTTAAGTATAGCTAAAATAACAAATGAGATTTCAAGCATTACTGTAAATCAGTTGGCAAATGTTTTCCATGAACTGCAAAATCGTATTACCCTTTGTATTGCTAATGATGGAGGACATGTAGAAACTTAAAATTTCAATAAAACCTTAAAAAATATATATTTACGTCTTTCTAATCATTTTTACAAGTTATTTCTATCGCAAATAGTGTGCACTTAAAAAATTTATAACTTTATTTGTGTTTACAATAGAAATAATCTGTAAAAAATGTTATAAAATTTAACGTACCTAGTTTTAACTATAGCTAAATTAACTAATGTGATTTCAGGCATTACTTTAAACCAGTTGGCAAATGTTTTCCGTGAACTGCAAAATCGTATTAGGTTGTCCATAAACTTCGTATGCATTTTAAAAAAATTATAAATGAGTTATGCACACAGACTTTATGGACATATGGTATTTGCTTTTCCGGATGCTTGAGCGTAACTACACTTTGCATTTTCGAGAACTCATTTGCAATAAATACTGTCAGTTCTGAATGAATCAGGCACATACAGGAACGAACCAGGTCGTTCGGTGTTTGCTGAATTTTTTTCTGGGACATAAAACACTCCATTCCAGAAAGGAACCATTTTGAGAAAAGGGCAGTAGATTTGGTGGCAATATATTGTTTGAAGAATGTTGATAAAGGTTTTTTCCACCATGTAAGATATTATGCTATCCCATTATGATTTCTTGTATCGAAAAATTGTTCTATGGAAATGTCTATCCGGGAATGGTTTTGGCTTAGCATAAACTTTGACACTAGTGAATGGGCAAAAAACCCCGGTGAAGGTGAAAAACTTCTTTTTTCAGGACAGTAGTTGAGGAAGAGGTCAAGGAGATTCGACGTATATCCCGTTGCATCAGGAACACGTGTTGGTTCTTCAATGATCTGTGTTAGGCGATGGAGAAGTTTCTGGCTTCTTCATTAGTATTGTTCGAGTGGACTAATCAATCTTTGTGGTGAGTATTGAAGTCACCACAAATAAGAAAGCTAGCCGAGGAAAATTTACCTGTCGTCGAAGATATTACAGATCCATCAAGCCGAGGACGATACAGGATGGAAATGAAAAGGATATGTATGCGTGTCATATTAACAGGGTCCTCGGTTTATTGGCTTTTGTCACAGGTAAACTGAATTTAATATAAGCGAAGAACCTTTAACGATTTCGATGATGTTGTTTAGATATTACGAGCGACTAACATGGAATTGCGAAAGATAGATAGAGACAGAAAATATGATAGATACGTTGCTAATAAGGAAGACAGAATATAGAATGAACGGATGGCGATAGCTAGCTAGCTAGCTAGCTAGCTAGCTAGCTAGCTAGATAGATAGATAGATAGATAGATAGACGAATAAACTAAAATCGATAGATAGATGAACAGATGGATGCCTGACCGGTAGACAGGTAGGTAGATAAAGAGACTGAAATAGATAGATCGATAGATAGATAGATAGATAGATAGATAGATAGATAGATATAAACAGACTGAGATAGATAGAAACAGACTGAGATAGATAGATAGATAGATAGATAGATAGATAGATAGATAGATAGATAAAGTGTGTGTTTGTTTGTTCATGTATGTATGTGTGTGCGTGTAGACAGATGGATAGACGCGAATACATATATATGAACAGATAGATAGATAGATAGATAGATAGATAGATAGATAGATAGATAGATAGACGGATAGACGAATAAACTGAAATCGATAGACAGATAAATAGATAGAAGTCTGACAGATAGACAGGTAGGTAGATAAATAGACTGAAATAGATAGATAGATAGATAGATAGATAGATAGATAGATAGATACATACATGCATAGATGTGAACAAACTAGCATACGTAAATACATAAATAGAAAAAATTATGTGATAGATATTAATCTGTACAAACATTCCTAACATACATTTTCTTTTAAAATCAGAATCCTGAGTATACATTTAAAAGATATATATTTTTATAAAGATATGTAAATAAATTAAAAAACGTCGGAAACATTTTCGCATACATCATAAATAATTAACCGGGGCGTTAGATATGAGCAGCCAGAGAAATCTGTGAACTAAAAGCAATGACCGGCATTAGACGTTGATGTAAAATGTCGGCTGATATTTATTCAATTTTGAAATATGCTTTCATTTGGTCGATCAGTATTAATTCAATTCTATTGAAATATTATGCGAATTTTTGACAGTCTTTTAAAAGCGTATCCAGATTCTATAGTTTTGTTCTTATCTCTGGCCTATCTCTTTCTTTTCTTTTTTTTTTTAAATTCTTTCGTATTTTAATGACATTTATCATTACGAAATGTCTGTTGTCTTGCCGGTATCAAAAGAGTTTTTTTTATTTACTTTCTTCATATACTCATGACTCTGATTTATATAGACAAAGCTTTGTCTTGTCGTAAGTATTGTATTCTGTTGTTCACTTTTCATTTTTTGCCGCTCTGATTTCCTTTCCGCACAAAGATTTTAACGGATAACTTAACGTATAGAAGTTGGACAACGCTCATCTAAGAGAATAGAATGAATCGATAGAAATGTCTATCGATTGATACATCGATCTGTAGATTTTCAAAATGAGATAAACAAAGAGAGAAGACATATTTATATTCAAAGAGCAGCATTTGATTTACATATGTACATATATCTGCATTTGTATGCACGGATAGATATGACTTTTTTGTGGATATTTACGAGTTAAGTTAAGCTTGACACATGATCAGTAAAATGAACGTCAAGTGGTGGTAGACATTTTGGAAGTCTAGATAAAATTTAAAGATATTTTTTCAAAATGGAGGCCAAACGTATTTGGATATTTACGATTTTGATTTTGACAAAATGATCGTTAAAAATAGTTCTCCCGCCGTAGTTGGCTATTTACGATTTTGAGTCTGACAAAGGATCAGTAAAAAAAAGTGTTCCCGACAAAGGATAATTAGAAAATGCTGCCGATGTAGTTGGCTATTTACGGTTGTGTTTGACAAATGATAGGTTTCAAATATAGCTGGATAATTATGATTTTAAACCAGACCCATAATCATTAAAATCGGTTTTGTTAGACATGTAGGATATTATATATGAAATCATACTTATTATAAAACTCAGGTTGTGTGTGTGTGTGTGTGTGTGTGTGTGTGTGTACGTTTATATATTGGATCGGATTTCCTACATTTTTCAACCGATTTCAACAAAACTTGACAGGACTACATAAAATTACTTTGCGGTGGTTCTGACAGCGCCCAAAATTGGAAAAATACAATTGTTTTTGCACGAAATTAATTTGAAAACACGATTAAGAAGCATCGCGAGAATGAATGGGAGACAACTCATATCGAGTTATACTTATTATAAAAACCCAGGTTGTTTGTGCGTGTGTGTGTTCGTTTATATATGGGATCAGATTTCCTACATTTTTCAACCGATTTCAACAAAACTTCACTTTTTTTGGCTTTTAGTGTTTCTTATTGTCTTGCACACTTTTTCTTTATTTTTACACTCGGAATGCTGTACAAATTCCATTTACAAGACAATTGTTTATAATAAAATTCTATTCAATCAGTAGACTCATAACGATTGAAAACAATGTTTTTGTTTGAGTTTGGGTATGACCAATTCGTAAAAAAAAAAAAAAAACTAATTAAGACCTGCGTGTCCTTCAACCTTAAACAATAATCTTTGTCAATTTTATTTTTCAGTCTTTATGATGGTCGATACTTGATCTATCTCTTACTGTTAAAGTGATAAAAATTAACTTGCAATGTGGCAAGATTATTCAATTTTTGGAGGTTACTCAGTTATTTCCTGTTAGAATTCTGGGAAATTAGACTTTTGATTCTTTTTTCTGAAAGACTTTCAACAAAGAGGAGACACGAACATGCAACACGCGTAAATGCTGCAATCACCGCCAAAAGAGGCAACAGGCAATATCGGGATTAGAATAGGACCTTCAGATCCTAATGAACCCTCCAAACTATCCAGTCATTTTGTATCTTTCGACAACCTATTTTTCTTCGTCCAGGTTTTACATAAAATCGCATCACGCAGATCTGTAGGCCACCATACCCACAATCTATATTTCCCATATATTTGTATCTGGATTAGAATCAGATATTTTGATCTCATTGAACTCTCAAAAAAAAACTCTAGCGATTTTATATATTTCAACAACCACAATTCCATTATCCATTTTAAAAGAATATTACATCAGACAGGTCTGTCAGCCACCATATCTATATTTGCCATATATTTGTATCTGGATTAGAATCAGACCTTTGAATTCCATTGAACTCTCCCAAAAAATCTAGCTATTTTGTATATTTCAACAAACAATATTCCGTCATCCATTTTGACAGAATATTACATCACACAGATCTGTCAGCCACCATACCCACAATCTCTATTTGCCATATATTTGCATCTGGATTAGAATCAGACCTTTGGATCCCATTGAACTCTCCAAAACATCTAGCGATTTTGGATATTTCAACAACCAATATTCCGCCATGCATTTTGACAGAATATTGCATCACACAGGTCTGTCGGCCACCATACCGGCAATCAATATTTGCGTATTCTAGTTTCTCCGATGACTGAAAATCAGACTGCTCAAGAGATTAAATGAGAATCCGATAAGGCATATGATCTTATTTTATGTGCTGTGTCTCTTCAGGACGTAGGCGATCATGGCTCTCCACATCCCCCTATCACTTGTAACTGTCAATATGTTTTACCCTTTTGCTAATTCTCCAAAACCCTGTTTCGTCATCTACTTGCATGTCATCCGTTGCTTCTGCTTCTTGTCTCTCTCTCCGTATATCTGCCTTGTGAGTCTCAGATTCTCCAAACCCTACTTTCTCATTACCATCCCAGCTGTCTCTTAGTGATGTTAAGCTTAGGCTCCCTCCCATCCTCTGCCAAGCCTCATCATGTGAGCAACGATGAGGTTTTGGAGAGGCAGATTATCGCGATTACAAAAGAGAAATTTTCAGGGTTTTGAGTATTGGAAATTCCGTTCAGGAAAATGTGTAAGATCCAAGGTGGTATGCACAAAAGGGGACTGATTCACCACTACCTTAGTCAAGGTACTTTATCTCTGTTTATAAAAGGCAGGATTTGTGTGTGTGTGTGTGTGTGTGTGTGTGTGTGTGTGTGTGTGTGCGTGCGTGTGTGTGTGTGTTTGTGTGCGTGTGTGTGTACCGAATGCATGGCCGCAATTTTCGACTGATTTGCACCAAAATTTACATGCACATGCTCCAAGTTAATGGGAAGGCCAAGACCGATTTTGCATTTCCCAACTCCCATCGATAGTGGAAATAATCGATTTTTTCATGCTTTTACGGCAGTTTTCATGTAGTTTTTTTCTGCTGACCAGAGTGAGAGCCAATAGTTGGCTGCCACGAATAGGCAAAAAGATTCTATTGGCCAGCCTGAGAGCTAACAGCTGACTGACACGAATTTTAACTAGCATGCTAGCATGCAAAAAAAAAAATCGGTAGCTGCATTCGTCACAAGTGGGAAAAAATTTAAATCTGCATGGCACTTTACTCCAGTTGGCTCATTCGCTTGCTTAAACTCAACCTTGATTCTGATTCCGCAGAACTGGGTTGGGTGTGAAAAAGTATTTGTTGTTAACATTCTTTTTTCATTCGGTTTTTCCAGTTATGAGTCCTTTTTTAAAGCTGATCGTTTTGGGTTCATTTTGTTTAGTTCTTTTTTCGTAACAGATTTAATGTTTAGTATAGAACTTAGAAACAATTCGCAGTGTGAGATAGGCAAGAAGTAAGGCATGTAGCAACATCAGCACGGCAAAGGCAAGGAAGGGC
This sequence comes from Acanthosepion pharaonis, assembly GCA_903632075.3. Lineage (NCBI taxonomy): Eukaryota > Metazoa > Mollusca > Cephalopoda > Sepiida > Sepiidae > Acanthosepion > Acanthosepion pharaonis. The sequence goes on from CAHIKZ030000966.1 coordinate 859,887, forward strand.
AAAAATATTTTAAGTCAAGTGATAGCCATTGCTGTATGAGTCGTACGATTTTTGAATCAAACATGGGCAACGCCGGGCCATGCTGCTAGTATTAATATTAAATGCCTGGATCACTTATGAACAGCCTTCGTATATATAGATTTGACCAACTGTGCTTCAATAATTGAGAATGTTCCAAAAGTTTTCACACGGGCTCTGGTCTCTGTTCTGTGATTCCCTCTGATACCCAATTATGTTTTTTCTTCTTATCGAAGAATTCCTCAAATGAGACAAAGTATCGTTTTCTTTTAATTTTCTTACTTACATAACTTTCCCGAAGGTTTCGTCAACGGCAGATGAATGGCAATTTCATTTTCGGAGTTTAATCGTCAATGCCTTTGAGAAATAGGGATGGATTTAAATCCAGATGAAAGACAGTAAGTGGTGGGGGTTATGACAGGTGATAATGATACATAATTTGGTAGAGCGAGTTGAGTCGATGGCGAAAAAACGGAGTCTTACTTAACCAAATTCAAAGGCAAACAGTAAGAGTTAAAGAGAAAATAGTAAAAACAGGGGCTATGAAATACAACGTGAAGGTGTGTTGATGATACCCGAAAATCAAAAGAGAAAAGAAAAAGAGAGAAAAAAGAGAAAGCAAGAGAAATATATTAAAAAGAAAGAAGGAGAAAAACTGTGATGCATGGAAATGTAGGGAAGGAAAGAGAGAAAATAAGAGCTAATTAAAAAATCAAATAACAAAAAGAGAAGAAATTATTGCAAAAAACAAAGAACGTAAGAATAAACACAGAAATAAAGAATTACTTAAATTATTGTAAATAAAGGAATGAAAATATAAAGAAAGAAAATAAGAAAAAACATAGGATAACAGATATTAGAAAGAAAACAATTTAATGCAAATAAGAAAGAAAGAAAGAAAGAAAGAAAGAAAGAAGAATGAAAGAAAAAAGAATGAAAGGAAGGAAGAAAGAAAGAAAGAAAGAAAGAAGGTAAGAAGAAAAGAAGGATGATATTAAATTTTAAATTATTGCCAAAAAAGACAGAAAGGGTGAAAGAAACAAAACAAATACCAAAAAGAAAGAAATTATTCTAAAGAAAAGAAAGAAAGAAATAAAATATTAGAAGTTTTTTTTACATTATTGTTAAAAAAAGAAAAAAAGAAAGAACGAAAACAAATATCAGAAAGAGAAGAAATTAATGCAAAAAGAAAGAAAATATTATAACTTTTGTTATTGCAAAGAAAGAAAGAAAGAAAACAAAAATCTGAAAGAAGAAATTATTGCAAAAAAAGAAAGAAAAAAAGAAAGCAGGAAAGAAAGAAAATATTAGAAGATTTTATTATTATTGCAAAGAAAGAAAGAAAGAAAGAAAGAAAGAAAAAAATAATTGAAGATTTTATTAAATCGTTGCCAAGAAAGAAAGAAAAAAGTAAATAAATATCAGAAAGATAAGAAATTACTACAAACAAAAGGGAAAGAGAATGTTACTAGAAAAAAAAAGTTATTAAATTATTTCAAGAACGAAAGAAAGAAAGAAAGAAAGAAAGAAAGAAAAAATGGAAGGACAATTAACATTAGTTGGAGAAGTAAATACTTTCAGAAAAGGTAGAAGATTGTATGAAAATAAGGAAGAAGGAAAATAAGAAGGAATGAAAAGGAAAGAAAGAATTGGAAGAAATGAAGAAATGATTGGACAAAATGATACTAAATACAAATATAAGAGGAAAAATAATTGAGTGATGGAAAAGACAGAGAAAAAAAAGCCAAAGGAAAAAGTGGTTCCTAAAAAAACTTATGGCAAAATCTGAGAGCCTGTAATTTCTTAGACTTTGCCAATTTCTGACATCTTAAGACCGATAAACGACGCCTCGTCAATAATGACTTCATTATTTTTGTTATTGTAGAAAGATATCGTTTAATGACACTAATACGCACCTTATCCAAGTTTGTAATTCGTCTACAGAGATATCTTCTTTCATATAAGGTTAGAGATCAGATTCTCATTCATGGTATCACAGCTTTTTTTTTTTTTTTTTGCCGTGTCGGGGCTCAGATTTTTTTTCCTTTGCAGATCCCTTTCTAATCAGATTGATCATCATTGCGTTTTCCTTTCTGAAAAAAAAACAAACAGAAAAACATTAATATATAATTCGTATATCTATCATTTAATGACTGCAATAAATACACAAGATTACTTATAAATTGCAGACATCTGACCTCATGAGTACCAAGAACACTGAACCTCAAAAAAATCCCTCAAAATCCGTAACGAATGTTATTTAGGAATGCCCTTGCCCTTTGAGAAATTATAACGTCATTAATAATAATCAGAATTACTATTATGTTCTTGTAAATGAGGAATGGATCGCTGTGTCTCCTCGACCTTAACCTGCAACTTACTAATAGTTGCTTCAATATTTATTCTCAACGATCACCTGGGGCCACAATATAGCTATTTATATTATATCAAGGGTTGTTCCTTTCTTTCTTTCTTTCTTTCTTTCTTTCTTTCTTACCTGACGATGACCGTCAACTACTTGACTGAAACATTGAGTCCATAATAAAATCTATAAAACTCTGGATAAGAACGATTAAAATAAATCGAATATGTTAAAATTTCTTTATTTCTTTCTTTCTATTATGATTTATTTTGTAGTTTCTTTCTTTCTTTCTTTCTTTCTTTCTTTCTTTCTTTCTTTTTTTTATAGTTTTCTTATTTTTTCTCCTGTCTTTCTATTATAAATACTTTTCTTTCTTTCTTTCTTTCTTTTTTTCTTTCTTTCTAGAGATTGCGCCGTTATGCCTACAACTGTCTTCCCACAAGGTCACGGATTCAACAGAGAAGCCTACATCTTGACGTGTTAGTGCTGCCCTATGTCAGGAGAGTGGCTGCTGGAAGACCCTATATCAGGCAACAGGCTTCTGCGCCATACTAGACAAGCAGGGGAACCCAGTCATGTCTGTGAGACAATTTCTGCGACAAAATCACCCCTTATATCTGGCCACCCAACTCCCATTGATTATTATGTGTGGGGCCGAGTTGGGCGAGAGATCACCAAAACTTTTTGCCACAGCAAGGATGGAATAAAGGTAAGAATTTTGGCAGCATTCTCCAACTGAAACAAGGAGAACGTTCAAGACAGTTACAGGAGATTCCTAAGTCGTTTGAATATCTCGGTTTAAGCAAATGGCAAATTTATTGAATAAATTTTCTCTTTTGTATTTCAAGATATTTTTGTGTCATTTTGATAGTCATTTTGAAAAATATATATTTTAAAATGAAATGTAAGTGATATTTTCATCTTTGCGTAATGTATACGAAAATGTAGACGCCTCTGTAGCACAAGTAAACGAATTTTGTCTCATTAACTACATGTATGTGTGTGTTTATATATATATATATATTAAGGCATTAAAAACAATAAATCAATTAAGGTGTCAGATCATCATACACCGAATGCGACAGGAGAGTCCATTATATATATATATATATATATATATATATATATATATATATATATATATATATAAAGCCGAGTTCGAATTCCAGTCGAATCCATTGCATTCACTTACGCGCTAATACTCTTGGGAAAGGCAATAATCCTTTTCTTCTCCATCCAGCTATGGATAAACAGCAGGACAAACTGGGTTCCATAGACTTGGATGTTGACTGGTCTAAGAGAAGGAAAAATCTGAATTCAAAACCTGAGGAGGGTCGTTTGGGGAAATTTGGTTGACAAGTCTATGAAACCCAGGGCAGACTAGGTTCCATAGACTTGGATGGCTACTGGTCTAGAAAGAAGGACAAATCTGAATTCAAAACTTGCAGATGGTCGTTTGAGTGCACTACGTTCCACAAAGATATGTGGAAACTAGTGTACTAGGCCTCTGTGTTCGACCCTTCAAATCGCGTATTTGGTTGCGCACAAAGCCTTCACCACTATAATAAATTCTCATAGGCTGATGTCTGGGATGTCAGTTCCTAGGAAATGAGCTGCTTGAACCTCATACGTCGAATACGACGGGAGACTCGATAGTATATATATATATATATATATATATATATATATATATATATATATATATATATATATATGTGTTGTTTGTGTATATATATATATATATATATATATACATACATATAGCCTGTTTCGCTGTAAGACAGCTGATCACGTTATCTAGACATCCGATTGCTTCGAAATTCGACCGATTTGGCATCAGCACACGGTAGAGAACGGGAATTTTAACGTACTATATACGTGATGTATATAAACGCCAAATCAGCAGCCAGGGCGCTCAATTCATAACAGAAGATAGATAGATAGATAGATAGATAGATAGATGTATTTTGTATGACATAATTGGGAGGAAAGAGTTCAATTTTTTGAGATTGACCACGACATGACGGTAAATATATCTAGCATGTTTCCGTACTTTCTCCAACCAACCCAAAGATATATATATATATATATATATATATATATATATATATATATATATATATATATATATATATATAAAAAAAAAGAACAGTTAGATATAAAATCCGGTGTCCTTCGGAGTTTTTAGCTTCTATTTTTTGAAACATGGTTGGAACTGTGTAGCGAAAAAAAAACATTTTAAATCAATTAATTTATAATATATATATATATATATATATATATATATATATATATATATATATATATATATATATAGCCTGCTAAAGGAATAGTGTCCTTTTGGTGTGTCTTTTAAAAATAAAGAAAATAAAATTTGATTCTCCATTTTCTTTTTTCGAAATGGAAACAAAATACTAACTCCGATTCTTTCTTCAGTGGTTTGTGGTTGCCTATTTTCTCTTATCAATAACTATTTCTATCAATCGGAATTTGCGAGAACGTATTTCGATATACATATATATAACCATGGAAACACAAGTCCACGCTTTCAATCCCTTTATTACATTCCTTCCTTCGCCCATAAAACCAGTCGTACTCTCTCTCTACTGCTCTCTTTCCCGCGCAAATATACACATTTAGACAGACACATTACCCTCATTTACGCTCGTATATACCCTCTCTTTCACATATATACACGCTCACGGAGTTACTCACTCGCGTCCTCAAACAATTACGCCTTCTTTTTCATTACTGTCACAAGTATTTGCTCTCTTTCACTCTACACCTACTCCCTTTCTTTCGGCCTCCTCCCCCCCCCTAAGAAAATGACTAGACTTCCTTCCCATGGCGACGGACCCACGCACAAACACTTGCTTTCAAGCACACATACACGTATATACTCACTGGCACCGCCACACACACATACACTTAAAACGATTCCAGAGATTGGAGTTGAAATTGTTACAGAAATTCTATCGACTAACAATGGAATTATCTTAGAAAATAAATTTGAGTATTCGGTATCTACCTACATACTATATATATATATATATATATATATATATATATATATATATATATATATGTGTGTGTGTGTGTGTGTGTGTGTGTGTGTGTGTGTGTGTGTGTGTGTACGCGCTTATTTCCTTGTGTGTGGTAGACCATTACATTGCCATTCCTGGGGGAGATAAGTTTATTTTGCCCTCTCAGACATAGAAGATATGATACTTTGCCCAACTGTTCCCTGAGGCATTTCAAACAATTTTGACTGTCTCAATTTTCAAACCAACTCAATTTTCTTCCTCTTTTCTTTTCGTCTTTTTTTTTATTTTCTTTCTCCCCCACCCTTTTATTTTGTAGCTCTTTCTCTTTCGATTTTCCTTCCTTCCTTCCTCTTTACTTGCAATGTTTGCCTTTACTGTCATCACCTCTTTCTATTATCAACCAGAAAATTGAACTATTTGTTGTGTTTTTCTTCTCACAATTACTTCTTCTTCTTTCCTTCTTCTTCTTCTTCTTCTTCTTCTTCTTCTTCTACATTTTGAGAATTATTCGCTTCTTCTTTCTTTCTTCTTCCTTAATTCATCTCTTCCGTCGCCGTCTTTATTCTTTTTCTTCCTCTTGCCGTTTTATTTTTAGTTTTATTAAATCTGTATCATATTGCGTATGTGTCTTCTTCTTCTTCTTCTTCTTCTTCTTCTTCTTCTTCTTCTTCTTCTTCTTCTTCTTCCTCTTCTTCTTCTTCTTCTTCTTCAGTCTTTTCTTTTATCTCTGTTGATTCTATATCTTATTCCGTACAGCTTTTTCCTTCTTTCTTTCTTTCTTTCTTTCTTTCTTTCTTTCTTTCTTCCTCTCCTTTTACTTTAGTTTTTCTTTTATATTTATTTACTCTACACTTTATTCCGTAGTTTTGTTGTTCTTTCTTTCTTTCTTTCTTTCTTTATTTATTTATTTATTTATTTATTTATTTATTTATTTATTTTTCTTCTTCTTCTTCAGTTTTTTTCTTTTATATTTATTGATTCTACACCTTCTTCCGTACAGTTTTTTCTGGCTTTCTTTTTTCTTCTTCTTCTTCTTCTTCTTTTTTTTTTTTTCTTCCCTTTTTTCTTCTTCTTCTTCTTCTTCTTCTTCTTCTTCTTCTTCTTCTTCTTCTTCTTCTTCTTTTATATTTATTGATTCTACACCTTATTCCGTACAGTTTTTTCTGGCTTTTATTTCTTCTTTTTCATTTTTATTCTCCTATTTTCTTCTTCTTCTCCTCTCTCTTCTTCTTCTTCAGTTTTTTTCTTTTATATTTATTGATTCTACACCTTATTCCGTACAAGCTTTCTCTCTTTCTTTCTTTCTTTCTTTCTTCTTTGTTATTTTTTCACTCTTTTTCTTCTTCTTCTTTTTTCTTCTTCTTTCTGAGTAATGTAAATTTCATTTATTCTTCTTTCTTGACTATTTCTGTCCTTGTTTTAAATTCTACCAGTTTTCTTCATTAGTTTGTTGCACACCTTATTGTGTTTTGTTGTTATTGTTGCTGCTGCAACGCTTCTTCTTCTTCTTCTTCTTCTTCTTCTTCTTCTTCTTCTCTATCCTAACTTTGCCTTTTCTTCTTTTTTCTTGATTTCCCATTTTCTTTTTTCTTCCTGGTTGATTTTCTATCTATCTATCTATCTATCTATCTATCTATCTATCTATCTATCTTCATTTCTAGGTGACCCGCTGCAATGATGAATGTGTCGCCGCTGGTAATGGCCGTCTCACGCGAGACAGGCCGTGACCGAAGCCTCACTGGTGTAGGTAATAAATTGTTTTACCCTCCAGTTCCACCTTCTACTATTTTTCTCCTATTTCTGCTCCATTTTACTCTTTTTTATTTCCATTCTCGTCATGCTATTTCCCGGTACCTTTTTACCAATTTCTCTCTTGGTACCAACACTGACATTTTCAGCTGCCATAAGTACTTGATTCTTGAAACCAGAGTTAATTCTCCCGAAATCAGTACACGAAATTTAAAAAGAGTTAGGACCCCTATAAATGGCAGTTCCAAACAATTCTACAAGAACAAATTACCTTAGATACAAAAATAAGAGACAGAGAATAGAAAACGGTGGCTATGAGAATACGAATCGTTAACTCTCGATAGGATAAGAAGTATATAAATACACATGACTGGGTGGGAACGGCGAACCACTGGGAATTTTTCAAAATGTGCTTTTCTTTTATTGTGCCATGTCCTTTCAGGTCGTAGGTTATCATGGCTCTCCACCTCCCTCGATCCCATGCAGCTCTCAACAAGTTCCTTCCCTCTGTTACCACCCACAGACCACGTACTCTCATCTACTTGCTTTAGCCCGCTAGGTATGTCATGCTTTGTTTTCCTTTGTCTCTCTTTCCCTCTATTCGACCCGTGAGTATCAGATTCTCCAGGCCCTCCTTCCTCATTAAGTTTTAACTTCAGCTGCCTCTTCCTGATATTAAATATAAGCTTCCTCTTTGCTTGCAACCTATCTAAGATCTCATCTTAACTCACACGCTCGGTAAAGATCTGATATACGGTTGGTTGGTTGATTTTGTTTAGCGCCATATCAACACCGCTATGGATTATTTAATGCCGTAAACTAGGTATGCACAATTTTACGGCTACATATAAAGAATTTTAGTAATTCTGCTATAATTAGTTATTGTTGGTAAGAAAGAAAGACAGACAGAAAGAAGAATGAACGAAATAAAGAAAGGAAAAAGAAAGGCGAAAGGGAGGAAAGAAAAAGGAAGGAAAGAAAGTAAATAGAAGAAAAGAAGGAAGAATTTATACAAAAAAGAAAGAAAAAAGAAGGAAAGAATAGTGGATGAAATAAGAAAGAAAGAAAGAAAGAAGGAAGGAAGGAAGAATGGATGAAAGAAAGAAAGAAAGAAAGAAAGAAAGAAAGAAAAATGAATAAATCAATGAAAAAAGAAAGAAAGAACGAAATAAAGGAAAGAAAAAGAAAATCAGAAGTAAGGAAAGAAAAATGACCGAAATTAAGCAAATAGAATAAAAGGAGGAAGAATGAATATAAGAAAGAAAGAAAAAAGAAAGAAGGAAAGAAGAATGAACGAAAAAAGAAAGAAAGAAAATACAAAGAAAAAAGGAAGGCGAGAAAAAAGAAAGAAAGAAAGAAGGAAGGAAGGAAGAAAGAAAGAAAGAAAGAAAGAAAGAAGGAAGGAAGGTAGGAAGGAAGGAAGAATGAATGAAAGAAAGAAAGAAAGAAGGAAGGAAGGAAGGAAGGAAGGAAGAAAGAAAGAAAGAAAGAAGAAAGGTAGGAAGGAAGAATGAAAGAAAGAAAGAAAGAAAGAAAGAAAGATGAGTGAACGAAATAAAGAAAGAAAGGAAAAAGACGGAAGCAAGGAAAGAAAAAAGCAAATAGTATAAAAGAAGGACTAATGGATACATGAAATAAAGAAAAAAAATAAGGAGAGAAGAATAAACTAAAAACGAAAGAAACAAAAATAGAGAAAAAGAAGGAAGGATGGAAGGATGAACGAAAGAAAGAAATAAAAAAGCAAGAATGATAAAAACGAGTCAACAACGCACTAATGCGTTTACAGCCTGTTTGAGTGAAATGCAAATCTTGTTATTTTCAAATCTTCTCATTTGCACCCTCTTATTTAAATAATGACAAGAAATCTAATCATTCAGACAAGGGGTGGTAGCATGTTCATTTTTATTAATAAATTTTATTAATAATTGATTGATTGGATTTCTCTGTATCCTTGGAAACAGTGAATTACGAATTTTTGTGTGCGTTTAAAACTCAGTAAATTTAAAAAAATAACTTACTCCAAAATTCGCTTGAAGATGAAATGGAACTAATGCTTTTAATTTCATTAAAAAATTAAATTTGAGGTTTTTAGCTTCCATTTTTGAAACATGGTTCGAACGGTGTAGCGAAAAACATATTTTAAACCAGTTAATTTATAATATTAATGCTCTGTAAATTTACATTGAGCACTGTTTTGTAAAAATAAAAATATAAATAAGAACGCCGGATTATATATCTTACTGTTCTTTCTTTTTATTTCTACACACTGTTATGTTCCGGTTCCTTGTAACACGGTGATAGTCCAAGGTAAAACCAATAAAGAAGAACTCGAACACGGATGTGGAATAACACAGATATATTACAAACAGGAATATACACAGAGAAATAGAAAGTGTTAGTATGAATCAGGTTTAGTAGAGAGAAACAATATAGTCTCGAACAGTATCACTATTCAAATGTCTTGCGGTAATTGTCTGAACGCGACTCTGTTTCGGACTGCCTCTGATTCGACCTTGACTCGACTTGAACTAATGACTCGACTTGAACTACTGACTCCTTGCCTATTATTATTATTATTATTATTATTATTATTATTATTGGAAAGATCCCATAACACACAAGCACATATATATGTGTATATATATATATATATATATATATATATATGTGTGTGTGTGTATTATATATATATATATATATATATATATATATATATATATGTATATATATATATATATATATGTGTGTGTGAATATATATATACATATATATATATATATATATATATATATATATATATATATATATATATATATATATATATATATATATATATATATATATATATATATATATATATATATATATATAAGTATGGATGTATGTATCGTAAATATAACAAAAAAAATAATGTATATTTATGTGCCATTGATAAAATATGTCAGTAAAAATCATTTAAATGTTATGGATACATTTGTACAATAAAAAGCACATTGTCTCGAGACGGGTCTCTTGATCCTGAAGTACATACTCGGACCAACAGGTTTTGGTTTAGAGAAAAGTTTGTGTTCAGAACGAGTCATCACCAGCAGTACTAAAGTGACAGTTTACCAAACTTACGTACTGACCGTCCTTTTAGACTCTTCAGAATTCTAAACGATTTAGCTCTATCACCTGAAGTGGCTTGAGCGCTTTCATCAAGATTGTCTAAGGAGAATCCTTAACATAAAATGACAGTCTATGATACCAGATATCACAGTTCTTCTCAGGGCCTGCTGACCAAGCATAGAACATTTACTGATTAAAAACCAAATGAGATGGGCCGGATATGTGCTACGCGTGGATGACAGTCGGTTGTTGAAGCAGCTATTTTATGCTGAGCTTACAAATGGTAAGCAAATTCAGCATTAGCCAAAAAACAAAAAACAAAAAGATTTAAGGACTGTCTGAGGAATAAGTTGAAAGTGCTGAGGGTATGGGTAGATGAAAAGGGAAAGCTTTTCTAGTGATCGCAATAAGTGGCGCAGGGCTGTTGTTGAAGTATGCAAGTCAGCAAAGGAAATGAATTTAGCACATGCAGCACTTAAAAGGGATTTGAGGAAAGGTATTACCAGGAGCATGTATGACAGCACTGCAAGCTGGAAATGCGAGGCATCTAGTTGTATCCTACTGTCAAAAGTTGAGTATGTTAATCATCTGAAATCACATGAGAAACCTCCTCACTCTGTATAATCTCCACGATCCGGTGATACTGCATGTGTGATCTGAAAGGAAGTATGTAAATCGACATCTGGATTGAAGAGGCATATGTTGGTGCACAAGGATGACTTACCGCAGCAACATCCGCTTAACCCTATTAAGACCTAAAGCAAATCTGTCATCAGGGTCTTGTAAATCAGCTGCTGGTTTGAAGAGCCACCTTCGAAGTCATTCGCGAGGAAATAATGATTCAGATTGAATGTAGGTGTTGATGGGCAAGACGGCAGTTATCTGTGAAGATGGGGCAATGAATATGAATGTCGTGGACTCTCCCGTGTGTGTATGTGTGTGTGTGTGTGTGTGTAAAAGGCAGGATGTGTGTGCGTGCGTGTGTGTGTGTGTGTGTGTGTAACGAATGCACGGCCGCAATTTTCGACAGATTTGCACTAAAATTTAATGCACATGCTCCAAGTTGGCGGGAAAGCTAAGACCGATTTTGCATTTCCCAACTCCCATCGATAGTGGAAATAATCGATTTTTTCATGCTTCTACGGTAGTTTTCATGTAGTTTGCGGCCATTTTGTACTGGCCAGAGTGAGAGTCTGTAGCTGGCTGTCACGAATAGTCAAGGATAGTATATTGGCCAGTGTGAGAGCCAACAGAAGACTGACACAAATATTAACTAGCATGCTAGCATGCCAAAAAAAATCGATAGCTGCATTCGTCACAAGTGGGAAAAATTTAAATCTGCATGGCACTTTACTCCAATTGGCTCATTCGCTTGCTTAAACTCAACGTTGATTCTGATTCTGAAGAAGTATTTGTTGATAACATTCTTTTTTCATTCGGTTTTTCCACTTATGAGTCCTTTTTATAAAGCTGATCGTTTTGTGTTCATTTTGTTTAGTTTTTTCGTAACAGATTTAATTTAGTATAGAGCTTAGAAAAAATTCGCAGTGTGAGAATGGCAAGAAGTAAGGCACGTAGCAACATCAGTACGGCAAAGGGCACAATCCGTTAATGGCAAGTAAGGGCAAAAATATTTTAAGTCAAGTGATAGCGATTGCTGTATGTGTCGTACGATTTTTGAATCAAGCACGGGCAACGCCTGACCATGCTGCTAGTATATATATATATATATATATATATATATATATATATATATATATATATATATATATGTATGTGTGTGTGTGTGTGTGTGTGTGTGTGTGTGTGTGTGTGTGTGTGTGTGTGCAGATATGTTGAAAAAGGAAAGAGAACGTTAGGTAAATAATCCGGGTTCTTTACTTTTTTTTGTTTTTTATTTAATAAAAAAAACAGTGCTCCATACAGAAGTAGAGCTTAGATTATAATTATTTTTTGAAAAATATGATTCCTTCGCTACATAAGAGTTCTCACGTTTCAAAAACGAGAGCCGAAACCATCAATATAGTTATTAAAATTAAATTGAGTTAAAGTATCAAGCCATTTTTCATCCTCAAGCGAAAATTTAGGAATCCTATTAGGATTAGGAATATATATATATATATATATGTGTGTGTGTGTGTGTGTGTGTGTGTGTGTTTTGAACAATAGAAAATAGTAAAAAAATTAAAATCTTCAGACACACTGGGTTGTATATTAATATTCTTTCGTCTCTGTTATTATTTCAGTTAGATTCCTCGACGAGTTTCGGCCAACATGGCCATCATCAGGAGAAAAACATTCCTGCTTGCTAGTAGCACTAGCACTACTATGAT
>CAHIKZ030000966.1:877500-882500 GCA_903632075.3 Acanthosepion pharaonis
AATTAATCAATCATAAAAGAACTAATTAGAGTTAAGTAATTACGCAAGAGTCGAATGATTATACAAGGTCATAAATATTCAATAAATTTTTTCAAGGGTGTACAATGTCAATTATTCCTGAAAGATAAAACAGTGATAATAAATTTTACGCTTTTTTACTGGGCAAAAACAGCGCTTACAAAACTACATAGAAAATCATATATCTTTACTAGCAGTAGAGCCCGGCGTTGCCCGGGGATGTAACAGTAAGAGATAGATCAAGTATCGACCATCATTAAGACTGAAAAATAAAATTGACAAAGATTATTGTTTAAGGTTGACGGACACGCATGTCTTCATTATTTTTTTTTTTTTTCAGAATTGGTCAAACCCAAACTCAAACAAAACATTGTTTTTCAATCGTTATGAGTCTATCGATTGAATAGAATTTTATTATAAACAATTGTCTTGTAAATGGAATTTTTAAAGCATTCTGAATGTAAAAATAAAAAAAAAGTGTGCAAAATCAATAAGAAACACTACCTGCCAAAAAAAAGTGAAGTTTTGTTGAAATCAGTTAAAAAATGTAGGAAATCCGATTCCATATATAAACGAACACACACACACAAACAGCCTGGGTTTTATAAGTATAACACGATATGAGTTGTCCCCCTTTCATTCTGGCGACAGAAACGTGTTTTATCGTGTTTGATTGTGTTTTCAAATTGATTTCGTGCAAAAAAAATTGTTTTTCCAATTTGGGGCGCTGTCAGAACCACCACAAAGTAATTTTACGCAGTCCTGTGAAGTTTTGTTGAAATCGGTTGAAAAATGTAGGAAATCCGATCCAATATATGAACGTACAGACACACACACACACACACACACAATCTGCGTTTTATAATAAGTAGATTAACAAAAGGATTCTGGTTGGTAAAAACGTTGATACAAATAAATTCCATTGCAAATAATATAAATACTGATACATTTCAGTGGCATACGCGATAAACATTTGGGCGATAATCTCTCTTTCAATTCTTGGCATCCTGCAGGGCGTTGTCGTTTCTTTCTGCGGTAGACTGGCTACCAATCAAGGCTATAAGACGCTGTCGGTCCTGCTATTCAACCAAAAGTCAGGGGCGAAGAGAAGAATTCATGCTTATCCAAAAGGTATTTGAGCGTAATTGAATACAATGAACTCGACTGGAATTCGAACATGCTTCACATGTCGAGCAGTTATCCATTAAATTACACCTACTGTTGCTCAATGCCACACATTTAGTATTAAGTTAAAATTATATTTTAAAAAAAAAATGGACGGCGGAGTAAAGCTTAAGCAATCATCGGATTTTCTCCACATTAGGACTTCGAGTCATTGTAATGTTACAAAGTCACACGCGCTTGCGCGTACACACACACACATGTATATATACACACACACACACACACATATATATATATATATATATATATATATATATATATATATATATATATATATAAAATAAGTTTTTCGTGGTACAGAATTTAATAAGAGATAGGAAAAGACAATATTTATAAGTCATTTTTAAAAGCAAAAGCTAAAATAAAAACAACCAGTTTCGTCCCAGGACTTTTCAAGTTTATTTTTTCTGGGAATTTAAAAAAGCGTGTAAATTAATTTTTAATTAACGAATGTAATCGAATGGGGGAAAAAATTATGAATTTCAAGAAAATAGAGTCCAATAATATACAGACACAGCAAGCATTCCCTCTGTTTACAAAGGAAGGCTCACGGGATCTGATATACAAGGACTTAGGACCTTAGGTGAAATGTGGAGTGGGACCCAGATAAAATTATAAATCGCTCACCACTAAAATTTTCCACATCTCTTCTATTTATTAAATGTTCAGAAAAGAGCAGAATCAGAACTGTTAGTCAGTATATATATATATATATATATATATATATATATATATATATATATAGTAAATGTTATAAATCCGTTGATATATAATCCAAATGTGTATATTATCCAGTTTGTGAGGTTGAATTATGGGAAATAAAGTTTATTTCAATAATAAGCTTATTTATGTGAAAAAAATCGCCTCAATGTTTATTGTGAATTAATATATATATATATATATATATATATATATATATATATATAATAATCGGGATTAAAGTCTCTAAATTTAATGGTATTAAAACATTCGATCCTCCTAAATGTCCTGTTTATTTCGAACTACCATGGATTGAACCTAGTAGTCAGTATTTTACCGATACGATCTCATCACAAAAATCACTCACAGACACATGAGCCTGGCACTGACGAACATCTGTTAAATATGGATACTTGTAGTAACAAGAGCTCGTCATAAAGAGTTCTCTGTTCTTCACAGACCTTTAACAAAAAAAGACTATCTGAATATCCTAGAAGCTGTGGTGATCAAGACACAGCGTCCGGCTCTGTGTAGACAGAAAGAATTTAAACACAAATCGGAATTATTTGGTGAATCATTGACATATTCTGGATGACCTTTTTTTTCTTTTCCTTTTCCCCTCCCTTCATGTGTTCTTGTCAGATCTTATTTAAAGAAACCATTTCTTCAGTAATTGAATTTCGAAGATTTATTTACTTCTGACGAAGTGTCGGAAGAAAGGCGCCTTAAGTTTTATTTTATCCTATTTTAAGCGAGATTATATTTATGCTATTTGATATTAAACTTTGATCCCTATTTTAAAACTGGTCTTATCATGGTGTGGTACGAGATTTATATTTTTTTATATATATATATATATATATATATATATATATATATATATATATATATATATATATATATATATATATATATATATATATATATATATATATATATATATATATATATATATATATATATATATATATATATATATATATATATATATATATATATATATATATATATATATATATATATATATATATATATATATAAAGAAATAATCTGGTGTTCTTATTGATATTTTTATTTTACAAAATAGTGCTCAATGTAAATTTACAGAGGAGTAATATTTAATTTACAGAAAAAATGCCATAAGTATTTTTTGCCGTTAACGATATAAGTTTTAAAAAATACAGACGACATGCATTTAACGGATGTCAGAATTCGTTGATAAATACATCCATACCCCAACATAAACGTAACCTCTTTTTCAAGTGTAACTAATAACTCAATCGACATCTCCAGTTGCCTTGATCTATCCACTACCCTCATCCTTTCTTCTATCACTCCTATCTGATCATGCTATTTCCTGTAACCCCTTGCATCCTAGTGGCTTCCCGCCTTGCTTGGGGTGAAACGCTTAAAAAAAAAATACAAAAACTGATACAACAAAAGTTAATGAAAATGAACATGCAACCACCCCTTGTCTGGATAAATGGATTTCTCTGTATCCTTGGAAACAATGAATAATGAATTTTTGCCGTGCCTTTAAAACTCAGTAAATTTAAAAATAAGTTACTCCAAAATTCGCTTGAGGATGAAATGGAACTAATGTCTTTAATTTAATTACAAAATTAAATTCGAAGCTTTTAGTAAGTAAGTTCCTTTCATATTGGCTGATAAGCTTAATAACATTATAATTGGAAGACGTTTGACTCTACATTTGAATGATAACATTTTTAGGCATTAAAAACAACATGCCTGGCCGCGTACACAATTCCGGAATATCCTTATTGAAAACACAACTATACTTAAACAAGAAAACAATAAACAAAAACAAATATTCTTGAAGCTATATACATAAATCAGTTGAACCTAACCTGAACAAAAACTACGAAATCTCCACAAATATTCTTAAATGTCTGTAATTGATAAAAGAAGCCATTGGCTTATACCAACGGTTTACCGTATTTAATACTTTTCGTTTTCACTCTCGGGTGGTCATGTGTGACGTCACTAACTGCGACGCGATTTTCGCTTCTGCGTCTCGTATACACGAGTTAGCCGTTGCTTTGAAATTTTTCTTGCAACAAAAACAGACAATCATTATTGTTTCGTCCGTGTATTGGTAGATATATTGAAAAGTAATTGTCATTTTTAGAAAATGGCTTATGTAAGCCGATAGCTTAGATTGGATTTAAACATGTATCAGTACGGTGATTTCCTTTCGTCTTTCAATGATAATGAATTAAGCTTATCAGACAATATGAAAGGAACTTACTTAAAATAAATAGACAAAATTTATCTATATTATTTAATGAAACATGCATTATATATATATATATATATATATATATATATATATATATATATATATATATATATATATATATATAATATGTGAAAATATATAGAAAATAGGAAGGGACTGGTTAGGTAAATAATCCAAAGTTCCTTAGTATTTTACTTATTATTTTTTAAAAAATAGTGCTCGATACAAAAGTAGAGCATAAATATAATTATTTATTTAAAAATATGATTCCACCTCGCGACATAAGAGGTCTCAAACATGAGACCTCTTATGTCGCGAGTTGGAATCATATTTTTAAATAAATAATTATATGGCCGAAATATATTTATTGACTGACAGACAGCGAAAATCATGAGTTCTCTTCTCTTGCGTAGCCTAGAATTATGACTACGTTTCCACAATACACTATAGAACGCAAACAGTGAAAAGTTTTTTTATTAAACACGTACCTTTACCTTTTAGAAATGGCTAATGAATTAGCCGAAAGTGCTTGTCACAAGAATAATTACAGACAGTTTGCTACATTCTTTTACCCACTGCAAAAACATAGCTGTAAGAAGATAAAAAAATTTAATAAAGAAAATATATTTCTGGACATGTCTAAAAAATGTCTTTGTTTATGCTAGGGTAAGAAACAGAACATACATGCACATTTCGAGAATCAGGAGAGATATGTGTTTAAAGAAGCAATATTTGAGCTTTATTTGCTCGGGATCTTCTAAGTGCCTAAGTGGTCAAGGCACGACTAATTTAATAAGGGTTTCCCATCGATGACGCAGGTTCGCATCCTGCCGGCAGG
>CAHIKZ030000966.1:890000-910000 GCA_903632075.3 Acanthosepion pharaonis
CAGCGTCTTTCGGCCCCTGACACTCACCAACTTTTGCTGATGGTTTATTGGTGTGAGGAATGCCCCCCCTCCAAAGTCTGTAACATATTTTTGTTGCAACACACACACACACACACACACACACACACACACACACACACACATATATATATATATATATATATATATATATATATATATATATATATATATATATCGCATATCGATTGCATCAGCATGAAACAGAATGTCGCCTCTAAGTGTTGACTTCTATGTTAATTTTTATATTTACACCTCTCTATCTCTGATATTGAACACTTTTATGCCCTAAATATAGCACATCTTAAGACTATATATATATATATATATATATATATATATATATATATATATATATCACTGCTGAATACGGCGAACTAATAATGGTAATCTCCGTGATTCAATATATATATGTGTGTGTGTGTGTGTGTGTTTGTGTGTGTGTATGTATGTGTGTATGTGTGTGTGTATGTGTATGTGTGTAATAGGCCGGTTAATGAATTTTGTGGAAGAGAAAAGCCAAAAAAATGATAGCAATATTGACAATAAGGTTTACAATATTTATTATATATTAGCTTTTTGACTAAACTGAAGCCCGAAGAGAAAGATTTTAAAGTCGGAATTTTCGGACAGGACTGTGTCCTTTTACAATGAATCGCGCTATAAACAAAGAAGTGGGACTAAATCTTCCTAGCAATGTTGTAGTTTTTGGTTAGAGTACTCTGTGAATTTCTTAGTAAACACAAGCCTCGTTTTAATCTCTCTCTCTCTCTCTCTCTCTCTCTCTCTCTACATATATATATATATGTGTGTGTGTGTGTGTGTGTGTGTGTGTGTGTGTGCGTCGATAGATATCTAGAATATTAGTGAGTCGGAATTATTTTTGTTTATCTGATCAGCACAGAGATAAATTACTCGGTATTTATTGATTCATATTTTCATTCGCAGATTATTAGAGAAAATCACTCGCATATACGCATGCGCATAAACATTTCTGTATACGCAATTTATAATACATTTATATGGAGGAAAGCCTGAAATTACTCCTACCCTTGCTGAATTTATGAGTTTGTATTTTTTAAACTAGAAAGAAGCAACCGTGAAAAGATCAAATCCTTTTATCGATTTCGTTATATTTTGAAGAATACCAAATATTGCTAGTGAATGAATAACGTTATATATATATATATATATATATATATATATATATATATATATATATATATATATATATATAAAGAATGAACAGTAAGATATATAATCCGGTGTTCTTATAGATATTTTTATTTTACAAAATAGTGCTCAATGTAAATTTACAGAGCATTAATATTATATTAATATTATAAATAAACTGATTTAAAATATGGTTTTTCCGCTACCATGTCTCAAAAATGGAAGGTCCGAATTTGTAATTAAATTAAAGGCATTAGTTCCATTTCATCCTCAAGCGAATTATATATATATATATTTGTGTGTGTGTGTGTGTGTGCGAGTGTGTGTGTGTGTGTGTTTACACAACTTTACAGATCCTGAATTATTTATTTACTGACTGAATTGTTTAATTTTATACTTTTCTTTTCCATTTTGTGCTTTGACATTTCAAGTCGCCCTGATGCCAGTCGTAGATTTCCTTCAGATAAAGTTAAATTTGATTAAAATTGTATATATATATATATATATATATATATATATATATATATATATATATATATATATATATATATATATATATATATATAAAGGACTGGTTAACGTTAAATCTAATTAGGAAATGTTTATATTAAAATGTACTTGATACACAATACAAAAATCGAAAGTGCATTATAAAGCTGAGTAAATTTCAAGATTAGTTATTACAAAAATTTACATTGAGGATGAAACAGAGCTTGATACTTTAATCCAGTTTAATTTTAATAATTATATTGAAGTTTTTGGCTCCCGTTTTTTAAAACATGAGAACTCTTATGTAAGGAAGGAATCATATTTTTTTTAGAAATAATTATAATTTAGGCTCTGCTTGTGTATGGAGCACTGTTTTTAAAAAATAAAAACATAAATACTAAAGAACTTCGGATTATTTAACTAGCGTCTTCTTTCTTGTTTTTCTATATTTTACACACACACACACACACACACACACACACACACACACACACACACACACACACACACACATATATATATATCCTGTAGTTTATATGTGCATATATATAATATATATATATATATATATATATATATATATATTATAATATATATATATATATATATATATATATATAATATAATTATATATTATATTTATATATATATATATATATATATATATATATATATATATATATATATATATAAAAGTATAGACAATTATTGGTTAGCGTTAAATCAGATCAAGAAATGTTTATATTAAAAGGCGCTCGATACACAATACAAAACTCGTAAGCGGAGAGCTTTTTAATGCTAAAATGTAGGAATATACTACGCTACCATGGTTTCAACCATTGAGATTTATTTAGGCAGCAGAAGTTAATTCATTTCCTAACTCTTTCTTGTTTATTTCCGTTCACACAACAGGAAAGTCAACAGAAAGTGCGGTAAGTACAGAGTGGGGAAATTGAATGGGAGGTTTGTGTTTCTTTTTTTTTTTACGGCATAGCAACCTCAAGGGGTTATTTAATGCCGACAAAATTTGTATTGCTGGTAATATTTTTCTTCAAACATTTGAAGAAATCTATAGCTGGTCATATTTTTTTCAAAAAAATGTATAGCTGTCTATATTACTGTTTTTACTTTTCATTTTAAGTATTACTGATAATAATTTCTCCTTCAAAAATTATTGCTGGTAATTTTTTTTATTACAAATTATTTCTGGTATTAAGTCCTATTTTTACACAAGTTTGGGTGTTAACTATTTGCCCATAGCTTGACTCAACTCAGGTCAGCAATTAAGTGGTGGTTCCACGATCCTCAAAACATCCTTATCAGAGGCCTTGCTGCTGGACGTAGTTTATCGTCTTACCCTGGGCGTGGATGTAGTTTATCGTCATACCCAGGACGGTGGAAGGGGAGGGGAATTAAGAAAAGATATATACGTACTTTCATCCAGATTCGTACCAAAATATATTTTTACACTGTTTACATCCCGACATGATTTCAGACCTCTTATTTAATATCTTTTTTTGGTCTGGACACGTTAGGACTGCTAATGTTTGTTCTTGGCACGTCCTGCATTCACCACCACGACCACTCTAATGCTTCACTTTTCTCAATATGCTCCAGCTTACATTTGGGCTTTTTTTTTCAGTTCCTACACATGGCTGGAGAGTCTGGTACAATTCCTATGGCTTTCTGGTCTGAATGATGACTTGTGGTTGTACAATCTCTTTTCGAAGATGGTTTCAATGCACCCCACATATATACATTGCACTGGCCATTTACATCGCCTGCTTCCGCCTTGTAAACCACACATTCTGCTCTACGAATGCCATACAGCTGATACTCACATCCATCTCCAGAGTTGCATGTTTCACTACTAACAACATCCTTCCGCACGCCGGCCCTGAAACTCATGGCGTTCCGACACCACAGGTTGCCCTTCCTGATTGAACACTGAAGTCATCACCCAGTGACGACAGTCTGTTTACGAATCAAGCGCAATCTTCATAGTTTGAAAATTGCTTTCGATCATAAAACAGACTGTCGCTCTCGGTGTTAATGTGTGTTCTCTTATATGTATATATATATATTCCTGTTATCTAAATCAGTGGTCGCTAACTGGTGGTTCTCGGACCACTGGTGGTTCTCGGACCACTGGTGGTTCACGGACCACTGGTGGTTCACGGACCACTGGTGGTTCACGGACCACTGGTGGTTCACGGACCACTGGTGGTTCTCGGACCACTGGTGGTTCTCGGACCACTGGTGGTTCACGGACCACTGGTGGTTCGTTGAAAAGATTTTGATGATTCACAGAAAAAATCTGGACATTATTTCAGTTTTTATCAAGCTTCAGATTAACGTATCATGGATGGTATATATTTTCAAGACATTATCTAATCTCGAAATAAAAACGATTATACAAATACACAAATATGACATCCAGTCATAGTATAACCTAATATTACTTGCAAAGTCATGTTTTATACTTGTTACTAAATAGTTTCTTACCATTACTGTTGATAAATAGTTACTGTATAGTTTTATAGTATACTTTTCTACAAACATGGCATAGTAACGGAGTAAAAGCGAGATTTTAAAGAATCGACTTACGCAATAGATACAAATACATAAGCATTCGTACTCAAAAAATATTTTTGCAAAATATTTTTTAAAAGTCGCTATACGAACAAATGAAATAAATATTGCCCTAAAAATGTGTAATACTTGAATAAACTTCAAATTTTCAATTTGTTTTATTTAAATAATTACAGTATAACATTGTTACTTTTTAATGGGTGCATTTTGTTAGACATTTTGACGGTCGTCTTCGAGTATAGAATCCAGAGGTTAGCAGTGAATATTTCATAGACAGTAGGAAAGCGTAGTTCAGGTTAGCAGTGGATATCGTAGCAGAGCGTAGTACTCCCTTCTGTCATCTTCGCCTGACAAGTTGGCACTGGTCATTCGGGTAGGTAACAAAAATGGCCGCCTTTATACATGACGGATACAATGTTCTGCGGCTTCTGATTGGTTAATCTTCTATTGGTAGACTATAAAGGGAGTTAAGTCATTTTAACTAACTAACTAGTTACAGTATATACACAAAAAACTGTAACACATTTCATATTAATAACATAAAAGTTTTAATATATAAATGTAATTACCGTGTTTTTTGCT
The DNA here is from genome assembly GCA_903632075.3 of Acanthosepion pharaonis. Taxonomy (NCBI): domain Eukaryota; kingdom Metazoa; phylum Mollusca; class Cephalopoda; order Sepiida; family Sepiidae; genus Acanthosepion; species Acanthosepion pharaonis. Next base: position 894,855 of record CAHIKZ030000966.1, read on the forward strand.
TGTTTTTTTTTTCTTATTTCATGTTAGCAGTCCGCCAAATTTAAAACTATACATTTAGTGGACCATAAAGATCCAAAGGTTGACCACCGCTAATGTAAATTACGCAAAAATAATATAAAACTGACATCTCATTTTAACAGATATACAGTGTAACCCAGATATAAGAGAGTTGTCGGGACCGGAGAAGAAGTCTCTTATATCCGGGTTTCTCTTATATCCGGGTGTGGTCTAATTTATATACATTAACACAGGCTCTAATTTGGGACCAGAGAAAATCTCTCTTATATCCGGGTTTCTCTTATATCCGGGTCTCTTATATCCGGGTTACACTGTATTTACCAAAGTTACACAAAAATATCTTGAAATAGTAAAAAGTAATTTTATTCAATAATATCACCATTGGCTACAACCACGGTCTTCAGACGACTTCGGAATCTCCTGTACCTCTTCTGGTCGGTTTGCTTGTTTAAGTTGATGAATACTGCCAAATCCTTGCGTATCTGGCTTGGTGCCTCTGCTACGTATTTAGAGATTCTTTATATAAAACAAAGTAGAATATGCAATGTTATTGTTCATAACCTGGCATGTCGGCTTCAGTTCCTTTCGCACCACTGAAACGTAGTTTTCTTGTCTCTTTTCTATAAATATTTTTTATGGTAACTGTTCTGATGAACTGTTTGCTACGTTTATGCTCGGAATTTGAGCCTAGTACTTGATTGGCGGCAAGCTCTCATCATTTTACAGTTGAAATAACTTGATGTAACCGCAAGTTCTATACTAACAGTTTCTTATCTGGCACTCGTCGCTTGTGAACATCTCTTCCGGTTTATTGCTTTTATTTTCTAAAATGTAAACGCAATCGTTAATTTATGTCTTTTTCATTCCTGTAGTCCTTTATTTATTTTTGTTGTTGTTGTTGTATTCTCTCATGCGCAGTAACGACTTCCGTCTCAGTGTTCTTGCCTTGTTTTGGTTGAAGCTATGTTAAAATACATATAGTATAAAGATATCAATAACATCCAAAGATATTCACTTTTTTTCCCCCCTGCGTCCTGGGTATGACGCTAAACTACATTCGCCAGAAAGGTCGCTGATCGGGAGTTTTCGAGGGGCGTGGAACCACCTCATAATTGATGTTGGTCCCAGATCCTCCCTGACCCGTGGGAGATCGCATCTGTTAGAGTTCCAGCTATGGGCAAATAGTTAACCCCCAAAATGGGGTCAAAATACTTTGAACGTATAAAAATAGATAATTATAGTAAAAATACCAGCGATACGTTTTTGAAAAAAAATATATATTACCAGACTCTCGAGAAATATATATATATATATATATATATATATATATATATATATATATAAAAAGAAATATAATGTAGTGGTTCCAACGAGAGAAAAGTATGTATATTAAAAAGAAGAGAAGAGAGGTGCCGCAAACGTTTTTGGTTGTAATGTGGATTTATTTAGAAAAAATATTATGCTTTGTTTTACATGTTTCTGGTCTCGTGACCGTCTTCAGGTAAAAGTGGAGATTTCCACATATTATTAAAAATAATTAATTTTTCCTCATGTTCAATGTTAAATATTCTCGATATGAGACATTTTCTGTTTGTGTGTTGGTAATCTGAATTTCTTTCTCATATATATATATATATATATATATATATATATATATATATATATATATATATTCTGTTCATGCGAATCTATCCAAAAATCCATTAAATAACCCATTGAGGCATTGATATGCCGTAAAATATACCAAAACAAACCAAAAGTTTTTTCCTAACTTTGTGCTAAATATGTTGCAGAGAACAGTACATAATTTATATAGTTCATAATATGAATGTGAATGAATTCGACAATTATTTTAAGACATTCTTTTATGTTTATACGTTTTTTTATAGATATAAATATTCAAGTAAATGCTCTGTTTATAATAAACAGTATTAATAACATTTACCTGTATCCTGTACGGAACCGTCATATAGCCTGACGTGCTTTTACCGATTGAGCCCCAGAGGAGTGTTTCGTTTTACCAAGGTCGATTTTACTGTTTTTAAACTACAATTTTTCATGATTTTCTCGTACATTCATATCTGCTCGATGCGTATCCAAATGTAAACAAATGACGTCACACATTATGAAATGGACAAAGTCCGCCAATTATTTTAATCATTTTTTATCTATAAAATTTGTATCTATAAAAAGAACGTATAAACATAAAAAATGACTTAAAATAGTTTATGTTGTTTTTTATTTAACGATAATCTGTAAGAGCGAAATTTTAGACGTCACTAAGTGCATTTCAAGAATAATTGAAAGAATAGTTTTGTTGTTCTTTAAGTTCGTCAGTTTATTCGAGCTCAGAGAAAATATATTGAAATCAATAATTCTCAAAGATAGATGAGTTATCATAATCTCGGATTGATATTTGAGTGCAATATATATTTATTAATGCAATGACTCGACAAAAATATATTAACGATTATCGATATATAGATTTTTTTGGAGGTGTTTTACTCTTCTCCAAAGGCATTAAATTTGGTCGCGGAAGAGAAAGAATAAAAAACAGAAAAACGCCTCCATTTCTACTTATTCATGTAGATTTAATTGATGCTGAATGTTTAACAAAAGAATTCTTTCTTGTTTTTTTTTTTTTTTAAATCAATTTCAGATAAGATCTTATCTGAAACGAACGTGCAATTTTAACGATTCTTATTATCTTACTGTATACATACGCACACACACATGCATATAAACACACACATATACATATATATATATATATATTGTACATTATTATGTTAACATGAGTTTGATTTTCTTCTAAGTCAATTTCATATAATAACGAATAATGTCGCATAGACACCAGAATCATGCGAATTTTGAAGACATTTTGAAATTTGATTTTGAAGCTAATTTTAATGGGGTCGTATAATATACGGGATATAAAATTAGCGTATATACTGCTGGCCCTGGCTATGCCGTTGACCAAACTATACATTAATTTGCTGTACTCAGATTTACAGATGTATTTAAAATAAACATGATTTCAATAAAGCTGTAGTTTTACCTAACTCTCTCCAATAATAATGTATGTAATATTCACATATTAGTATCGTATTATAAAATACAAACATAGCGAATAGGCATCTTTTCCATTGTTTATCTTTATAAGATGTTCTACTGTTTCTCATAGTATAAGTTGTTCGCTTGTTTCTCGTTCGTTTGTTTATGGCTGTACGGATTTACGCAATGAGTATAGCGTTACTTACTAACTGTACTTTTATCATTCTCTTTTATTGTTTTAACTCATTTAACAAGAATATAGAATAAAGAGATAGAAGAAAAAGTTTAATCTATTGTAATTTGGTCTCTCAAAAAAGGAACTGGTAATGATATAGGAGATACATAAATACACGAGATATAAAATTAACATATGTACTATTGGCCCTGACTACGCCGTTGAGCAAAGTATAATGATTTTCCAAGCATAGCTTAGATGGGGCGCAAGGCCGAAAGTATGGTGTACCCAGTGAGGATCGAACTCACTACTCCGTTGACCAAACTATATATCCATTCACTGTAGTCAAAAAGTTCAGCTGTATTTAAAATAAACACGATTTTGATAAAACTGATCATTTACTTAGTTGTATCCAATAATAATGCATGTAATATTCACATTTTAGTATCGGATCATAAAATACAAAAATGGCGAATATGCATCTTTTCCACTGTTTACGTTTATAAGATCTTTAGTCGTTTCTCGTTCGTTTGTTTATCGTTGTATAGCGTTACTGAGAATGCTGAACTGTTACGAATTTTTCCAACCTCTAGACATGCCATCGATTTGACTTTTCGGGCGTTGTAGTGTTTTTTTTTTCTTTTTCTTTTTTTATAAGGAAGTAGGAGGAAAATATACGAACAAGGGAGAAATATATATATGAAAAAGGGAGAAAGTCGAATATTTTAAAATGATAATTTTCATGGAAATATCGTTTTTAGTATAGCAGGCTTAATATTATGCGTTTCCCACCTTTACATTATCAACGGTCAACGTATTGCTTACGGTCACATCACTTTGAAACACTACTTACCGTAGGATCACCGTCATTAAGCAACGCCATGCCTGGTCAGTATCTAGATGAGTAAGCGCTTAGGAATACCAGGTACTTTAAGCTTGGATGTATGGCTGGCCCGGAATTCTCCATCGGAAAGCCAAGTTCCAATTCCAGTTGGGTTCGTTATATTCACTTACGCATAAAAGGAAAAGTATGAATTAACCTGTTCTCTCACCCCAGCTATGGGTTAATTAATAAGACGTGTATCACCAAACAATTATTATATCCAAGAAAAATTTCTTACGAACTAAAAAAAAGTATTTCCTGGCTTTAAATAACCAGCAATGGGTTAATAAGCTGTAGAAAATGAATGTATGAATCAATATATAAATAAAATAGTAAGAGAGAGAAAGAAAGATATAGAGGGCTTACCACCGTTCTCTTATAGATCTGAAACAGTGCCACTTACGAAAGGTATGAAGCCATCTGTTCTACCCCCACTATGGATTAATTAGTAAGTCTTTTATCACTAAACTAAACCATTATTATCTAAAAAAATCTTACAATCTAAAATATTTTCAGATTTTAAATAACATGATCAGCGTCGATATACAGGCTTCTGATTAGATTGGAATAACGACAGCTTGTCTCTGAAACTCAATGCACTATTTACATTATTCGGACTATTGTCCTCATCTTTGTCGCCATATTTATTTCAATGTTTCAGCCGTTGTACGCTCCGGCCTTCTTTAGGTGGTTGGAATGTCGAACTGAACCCTTTATTTCGCTCACTGGGGTAGACTGTTCTAGTACCATTTTTAATGGATGTCACTTATCAGTATTTCCCTGTTAATTCTCCTCTCCAAGTTCTCCACTGCCTTTACCGGGTATTGAATTCACATTCTTTGGGTCCTGTCACTGGATCTAACCAACGCCTTCATCCACTGTGCTATGTGCCCTTGAAGACAGCTGTGTATGAATTTCTGGGTATTATAAACCTAATCAGCAATCATTGTTTACCATGTTTTGCAATTTTCGTTGTTATTATCGCTTTTCTCTGGCACTCCTTAATACTGGTTCCCATATTGTATTCATTTCTATGCTTGGTCGGCTCAGGAGATTTTTGTGGCCTAGCATATGTGCTGATTTCTTAAGTTTTCGAATTTTCTTTGTCAATGATCTCAACCTGATTCCATAGAGGACGGTGATCTCCCTTTTCTCTCCATATGTGGTCAGCCATGCCTGATTTTTCCACTTTCCCTTTTGTTACAGCTTTCTGGTGTTTTTGAAGCCTTACCTTAAGGGGGCGACCTTTCTCCCCTTTATACTTCTTTCCGCAGCTGCACGGGATAGCGTAAAAACAGTCTTTAGTCATGTTCTCCTTTATGGGGGTCTTAATCGGGAGAGATATCTGCGAAGTGTCATCCAGCTTTTGAAGGTTGTCCTGATGTTATAAGAACCGCAGATCATTTGTACTTGTATGACTTGCTTAGGGTGAAATCATTAAAAAAATAAAATATAATAAATGATAATATGACAAAACAAGGAACAAATAAGAAATGTTTAAAGAGGTTTCATTTTTATTGAAGCTTCATCAGAGAATTAAATATGGAGGACAAAAAGGAAAATTCTGATACTTAAATCTTTTGTTTGTTTTGACATTGGTTAAGCAGGCCCCATGTGTATTTGTCTTGTCAAGCAGCGTTCGTGTGTTCGTGTGTATAATTCATGTGTATAATTCATAGTCTGCAACTTAGTCTGTGTGAGTAAGTTCACGTTTACTTATCTCTCAGTTGCGTCTTTTTGTCTTTGGTCAGAGTGCGCTGAGGTGCTTCTCTGTCAAAGAACAGAGGGGCAACTGAAGAAAGAATACTGAAGAAGTGCACAGCCCTTGGGAACAGCTGTCCGAGGCCGCGCCCTCTCATTGCACGAGAGGGAGGGATCGGTACACGCACCGAGGCCAAAGCTACAGACGGTTGCCGGGGATGAGCGGAATTTTTGTTTCCGTCCCGGTCGTAGGCGCTCGGGTCCCCGCCTAAAGATAGACCTTGCGTCACATCTCGTCCAAGTGGTCGTGTGTATAATTCATGTTGTGTATATTCATCTGTATGAAACTGTTCATCTTATCTCCTCCATATTATATTTGCTGATGAAGCTTTAATAATAGTGAAGCATGTTAGAATTATAAACGTTTTCTTATTTGTTCCTTATTCTATCAGTGTCGGATTCCAGTTCATATTTTAGCCCAATTGATCAGAATTTAATATTTTGTTAAGAAATCCAAAATAAGGATAAAAAAAAAAAAGATAACAATCCTTTAAAGAATTAATTTTCTCGTTTTACTTCGTTTGGTGGACATATTCGTGGAAACTTTTCCCGTCGTTGAAGGGTTAAAAAGCTTAAACATGTCTTAACGCTGTTCAGCCTTGAGTCTGCTTCGTTTCATTTTTGCGAGCTATCAAAACTGACAAAATGTCAACTGATGCCGACTTATGAGCTAATTTCAGCTAATCCCCTCGGATCTTCGGTCCATCAAATGACATCTTATCATAAAAGAACTCTAAGGGGAGCAAATTTAGAGCAAACAGAAAAGTGATATGATTTTTTATTCATTCCTTTCTCATATTCTGTTCGATACTTTCCATGAATATTCCATTGTCGCAATCCAGGGATAAAATGACTTGATCGTGAAATAATTATTTTTGAAACAAATAAGCATATTGTAGCTCCTATATCTTCTTTCGTATAAAGTGTCTCTACGGAAAGTGGGTGATAGTGGGTCTTTACAATTATTCATAGGCAAGGAGGCACTGTGGAGCAATGGATAGCGTCTCGGATTGAGGAATCGGAGAGCCGAGTTCAAATTCTACCATTACATTCATTTAGGTGCTAATACCCTTGGGAAAGGTATAAATCCTCTTCTTCTCTCAACAGCTATGGGTAAATAGCAGAACAGATTGATGGCAACTGCTCTACCGCAGAAAGAAATGGCAACCTACTGCGGGAAAGATTGCCTCGTCAGTCTATTGAAAAGATACATGATCGCCTAAGCGTGTATCACGCATGGCACATAACTGACTGATATGTCTTGATCCGCAGTCTTTTTGTTTCGTATATTTTAAATATAATTAGCAGGACAGACTGGGTTCTATAGCCTTGGATGGCAACTGGTCTACTGCAGAAAAAATGGCAACCTACTGCGGGAAAAAATCGTCTTCGTCGAAAAGATACATGATCGCTTAAGCGTGTATCACGCCTGGCACTGTCTGACTGTCATTTATGCCGATAGTAGATTTTGTCTTTTTTGCTATATTTTTCAATTTTTTAGAATTATTTTTCTCATAGATTTTGAAATCATTTCTCCACAAGCAAGGCAGGTATGCCACTAGTAAGCAGGAGGTGGGTACAGTGAATGGTAGTGAAACAGAAAACTGGAAATAAGGAGAACTTAGGAAAGGACAAAAGATGAACGCGATTCAAGAAAAATGATGGCGATTGACGTTGCATTTAAAGTTTTGAAGATTTTACTTATCAGGGAAGCAAGTAAACGGGAAGGAGTTCCACAGGTGGGAAGTGCAAGAAAGAAACTTTTAGAGTAGAAGTGGTGGGTACATCAATCTATTTCAACAGTAAACAGGTGGGATCTCGATGCCAATCAAGTAGCATGCTTTCATTCATGTATTCGATGTACCTGGGGAAAAAAAGCTCGTCAGTGCAGATACCACGAACATATTTGTCGAAAAGACAGAGGAAAGCCACGTGACATCGATGTGCAGTCGTTTTACACCCACCCCGGTCGTCCAAGACTTCCAACTCCGCTGAAGTAACCGCTGAAGTAACCGCTTCAATCCAGAGATAACCTCATCCCACGTTTTGATTTAAGTTTGATCATAAGGAGGCCAAGATCGAATCGTCGCAGGTATCATCGTGTTGCGTTGGTCCAAGCAGGCCAGTGACGTACATGAAATAAATAACATTCGAATAAACTGAAGAAAAGTAAATACTGTATGTATATCAATCCTCCGTGCAATAATTGGTTTCGCATGTAATTAATTATCAGCCCAGCCCGCGTCTAAATCAGAAGTGATATTATTGTTGATTTGGTAAAATTTGATTTGTTGTGGTTGGTAAGGTTCGGCACAAGGCTGAAGTCGGAGGCTTTCATCGGCAGAAGATGATGACAGCTAATAACGTGGGCCTCTCTCCTGTCCCGTCTCCGTTTCTTCTGCCTTTTGTCTTTCTTCTGCTGACTTCGCTTCGTGCATTCGTATTTATTGACATTCGCCAAACCTGGCGAAGTATGAGAATTTGATAATTCTAGGAAATTCCCTTATTCATTCTCTCATAAAATCTTCTCAGTGAGCGTGGTTGGATTATCCAAATCCATCCTGGTACTTCAAGTCAACTTCCGACCAATGGAATGGACTCCAAATTCGTTGTTTACGAAAAATGAAATTTTCGCTTTACAGCTTGTATTTGCAGCTGTGTGTCAATTCAACCCCCACCCGCTAAATCTGGGTCAATTTTGCATTGTCCAAACTGTTCGACATACAAGCCAAGACGTTTATGTGTGAATTAAATCCTCAATTCTTCCCACGGGTCTTTGGTATTAACCATTCTAGTTTCAATGTCTTTAACAAACTTTCTTCCATTTTATTACTGCAACGGCAAGTATTATCATAGATGAGAAATTGACTTACCTCGAGATGCCAGGTCAGTTTTGATTACATTACAGACCCTTCTTTGTCAAGTATCTCAAGATGTGCAGTAGGAGTACCAGAATAGATATAGCAACAATATTCAACGAAAGGACAAATGCTGGCATCCATTTGCACACGCTCGTTACAATGTTTACGTGCTACTTTTCTCTGTTCGACTTTCCTTCTGTACCTCCTGTGAGTGTCAAATTTTCCCAGCCCTCTTACCTCATTATATGCGCTAGATATTTCAACTGACTCTTTCTTATGATACGTACATCTATTATTTTGTGTTCATTTCATCTATAACCTCGTCGTTGCTCATATGTTGAGTCCATCATTTCAAGAACCACATTTCTCATGACTCAAATCACTTCTGCAACTCTGATGAGATTCACTGCCATAGAGGAAGACCGTAGATGCTGGAAAATCAAAAATTGGAAAGGTACTTTAACAGGAATCGAGGTGGCAGAAAAAAATAGTTTTATTGTTGTAGCCAGAAAGAAAGAAAGAAAGAAAGAAAGAAAGAAAGAAAGACATGATAAGGTGAAGAGAAAGGGAAATTAGAAACAGATTGAATGAAAATAAAAATAAAAATAAACTGTAATAGAAAGAAAGAAAGAAAGAAAGAAAGAAAGAAAGAGGTGTAAGGGAAAGAAAATGGAGCAAAACAATAAAAAAAATCTTTGAATGAAATAGAGAATACAATTGAAAGAAAGAAAGTGTTATATACCGTACCTATGGACACTAATGGGTATATCCCAATCCTTATAAAAACGTTGGACACTATTGTGTAAGTGAGGGTAATAGGCAGTCTAAGTAGTCCACCACTAGCAGTGGTTTACCCACTTCATGCCGCTGGCGAGTATTGTATTTTGATGATGTTATAAAGATTACCATTTCATTTCCAACCTCCGTTTTGGTTATTCATCATTCAGTAACCCTTTTCTAGGTTACAACAGAGAGAAGAGAATGAGAGATAACGAGAGAGGCAGAGAGACAGAGTGAGAGGAAGTAGAGGGAGAAACAGACTGGGAATAAGAAAACGAGAGAGAGAGAGACGGAGAGAGAGAAAGAGAGTGAGTGTTATATACCGTACCTATGAACACTAATGGGTATGTCCAGACCTTCATAAAAACGTTGGACAATATTGTAAGTGAGGGTAATATGGTGTCTAAGTAGTCCATCACTAGCAGTGGTTTACCTACTTCACGCCGCTGGCGAGTATTGTATTTTGTTGATGTTATAAAGATTACCTTTTCAATTCCAACATCCGCTTTGAACATTCCTCATTCAGTAACATTTTCTAGGTTACAACAGAAAGAAAGAAAAATGTGTAACCGAAAGTGAATGGAATAAAGCAATAGAAAAGATTGAATGAAGAGAGAATACAGAAGAAAGAAAGAAAGAAAGAAAGAAAGAAAGAAAGAAAGAAAGAAAGAAAAATTATAAGAGAAAGGAAAAGAAAAAAGAATAGAAATATTTGAATGAAAGCGAGAATAAAATTGAAAGAGAGAATGCAAAGAAAGAAAGAAAGAAAGAAAGAAAGAAAGAAAGAAAGAATGAATGAATGAAAAATAATTGTAAGAAATGTAGAAAAGAAAATGAAAAGAATGAAAAGAAGAAAAAGAAAGAAAGAGATTATTAGGGGAAAGAAAAGGAATAGAAAATATTGAATGAAAGAGAGAATGCACCTAAAAGAAAAAGACAAAGAGAGGAAGAAAACAAACAGATAAAGAAAGAAAGAAAAATAATTGTACGAAAAGTAAAAAAGAAAATAAAAAGAATGAAGCAAAGAAGAAGAAGAAGAAGAAAGAAAGAAATTATTAGGGAAAAGAAAAGGAATAGAAAATATTGAATGAAAGAGAGAATGCAACTGAAAGAAAGAGAAAAAAGAGGAAGAAAATAAACAGATAAAGAAAGAAAGAAAAATAATTGTACGAAAAGTAGAAAAGAAAATAAAAAGAATGAAGCAAAGTGTGAAGATGAAAGTAAGTCTGAAATAAATGCAAGAAAAAAAGAAATCGCAAGGAAAAGAGAGAGGGGAGAACAGTTTGAATTAAAGAGAAAATATAATTGAAATAAATAAATAACGAAAGAAAGAATTTGCTAGGGAAATGAAATTATGGTCAGCGGACACGGAGAGATAGACAGATAGAAAGAAATATTTAGTTTAGTCGCACGTAAATTCGTTTAATTTGTCTAGTGTTTTCGCAGATGTGATGACGATTAAACAACAAAAAAAAACATACATTAAAGTTCACATTTATGCAGACTTGACGAAGGAACGGCCCGAATAAATATGAGTCTATGAATATTTATTATGATATTAATTAATACAATGGACCAAACGCCGCTCAAAGATATTTGTGTATTATGCTCGTCAGTGCCGGGAGTCTGAAAAATTTGCGTGAGTAATTATTACCAATGATTAGAAGGGCAACATTAGTTTTCCTCTAGTGAGCTGGAAGACGTTAGACACTGAAAGAAGCGATAATGTTTTGGGGACACCTTTGTTTGTCGAGAGAGAAAAATCAGAAAATTAACTCGTCGTTTTCTCATACTAAAGTTAATTCCCCACAAGCCTCAAGAGTCACTCAAAGTAGAGGGTTACTGTTAAAATAGTTATAATGTGGAAAACGTGTAATATAAAATAAAGTGGAGGTGGTAGGGAGTAAATATCAGGAGGACAAGAGAGATAGATAAAGATTAACGCTTGACTTGAAGAGAGTAAGATTATAGTGTTCTGGGAAGCATTCACGCGGGAGTATCTTCCACAAAAGTAGGGGATTTTTCGAGAGGGAAAAATAAGAAAATTTAATTCTAGAAGTTTCAATATATATTGACCCCATTTTTTCTTATATATTTTTTTAATTTCCGACATATCTCTGAAAAAAACAAAAAAAAACAAACGTGGTTTTTTCATGCTAAAGTTAATTCCCCACAAGCCTCAAGAGTCACTCAAAGTAGAGGGTTACTGTTAAAATGGTTATAACGAGGGAAACGTGTAATATGAAATAAAGTGGTGTTGGTAGAGAGTAAATATAAGAAGGATAAGGGGGATAGATAAAAACTGACGCTTGACTTGAAGAGAGTAAGATTATAGTGTTCTGGGAAGCATTCACGCGGGAGTATCTTCCACAAAAGTAGGGAATTTTTCGAGAGAGAAAAATAAGAAAGTTTACTTCTAGAAGTTTCAATATATATTGACCCCATTTTTTGTATATATATTTTTTAATTTCCGACATGTCTCTGACAAAAAATAAGACGTCGTTTCCCAATACTAAAGTTCTTCCAAAACAAGCCGTAAGAGCCACTCAAAGCAGAGAATTACTGTTAAAATGGTTATAATGAAGGAGACGTGTAATATGAAATAAAGTGGAGTTGGTAGAGAGTAAATATCAGGAGGATAAGAGGGATAGATAAAAATTGACGCTTGACTTGAAGAGATAAAGATTATGGTGTTCAGGGAAGCATTCACGCGGGAGTATCTTCCAAAAAAGTAGTGAAATGCTATCTCAGGGAGACTTTCTTTTTAGGAAAATAGTTTGAAAATGCTTGAAGTCGATCAGTGATTCTCAACCGCCTTGCCGCGGCACACTAGTGTGCCGCGCGATCCTATTACGTGTACTTTCATGGCATACATACTGTAATTATTCATGTATAATACGCCTTTATCTATAATACGCAGCCTAAAATGGTGCTGAATGTGTGGGAAAATGTTTCTACTTACGCAAAATACACACCCCTTTTTTGGTAATCAAACCCTATAAATTGTAGCTCTCCAATTTCATTATGGCCAACGTTTCCTACCCTTGTATAAAAATGGTTTTAAACATAGCATAATACTTTTCTAATTTAGTTTTATGATACTTCTTATTTTATTTTACATTCGTAAGAATTGTTAGATACATATGATTGTATTTGAAATTCTTATGGGGTCGCAATCGCCCAATGTTAGCGTGAAATTGTCACATGTTTGTGGTGAGTAGACATTTCGCAACTGAAATCGACCTATGAAACGGCAATTTTTGAAAGATTTTTGTAGCTGTGCATAATATGCACCCTTAATTTTGCTTATATATATTTTTTAGAAATAATGCGTATTATAAATAGGGAAGTACGGTATATATCTGTGTGTGGAAGTAGTATTGGTACAGCTTTAGTATTCGAATAAATGAATAAGTATTAACTTTTTTTCAAATACTTCTTTACACTGTTCTTTGATTATACTCTTTTAAATACTTTTTTTAAAATATTCATTTAAAAAAAAAAGAAATTTAAGGGCTCAAAATAAAATCTTTGACGGTACCCATTCATAAATTTGGGATTTCAATACAAAATAAATATCCCACATTAGCTAAAGTTTTATTGTAATTTTCTACTTCTTCTTTGTGTCAATTAGGCTTCTCAACCCTAAATAACATCAAAAACAAGAAGCGATATACATTATGTTCAACCGAAGAAGAAATTCATATTTGCATGTGCATTTTTTAAAAAATCTGTGATTTTATTTCGTAATATATTAATATAAAGCCTTTAAAAGTTTTGCTAAGTGTGCATTGGTATTTTCATTTGCTTCTAGGTGTGCTGTTGCTTAAAAAAGTTGAGAAACACTGGCTTAGTGGATTAAAGGAGGCTACCTTAAAGGGTACCGTGAAATACTGTCACGGAAAATTATGATTCAATTCGAAATCCCTTCATAAATATTCCTTCTAATATTAGACTTAAGTTATGAGAAGAATTGGGCACCATTTCTGGTTACGGAGGGTTCAAAATAAAACATCCAAAATTACCCATTGATACATTTTGAATTTTAATACAAAACGAATATCCCACATTAGCTACAAAGGCTTTATCAGTTTTATTGCAATTTCCAAATTCTTCTTTATGTGAATTAGGTTTCTCAAAACTAAATGACATAAAAAATAAAAATAAAAAAAACTACGCTCAACTGAAAAAGAAATGAGTGTCTACTTATCGCACATTCAACGAAACATTAAAGAAATCACAAAAAACATCAGCCACAAGTTTAACACTAAATAAGTTGCATTGATATTTGAATAGATACATTGAAATAAAGTAAGCTCATATTGATAGTGTATTTTTTAGTGGTTTTATTACATAACATTTAAATGTATTCCCTTTTAATTTTTTTCTAAATATGGCGTGGTATTTTCATTTGCTCCTCGGTGTGACGTTATTCAGAAACACTGAAGTAAAGAATTCAGCACATCCGGAAATTTTAGGATTTACTCCCTCTTCCCTCATGACGTAAGTGATCGTGGGTCTCCCCAACTTCCTATGTTTTGTTGCTCTAAATAAATTTTTTATCAGTTACCATCACACTGAGTACTTTTACTGTCACCCATACACACAAAACTCGTTAAGAAGGTTACACGCGATTTCCACCCCACACCCGCTTCTCTTCTCTTTTCTTCCACGTATCATGTGAGTGTTAATCTCTCTAGGTTCCCTTTCCTCATTACGTTTCCCAGATATTTCAATTATCACTTTATGATTTTATGTATATTTTTTTTCTTATTCCTATTTTTCTTTAGATTTGCTAAGCATTTGTCAGTCAAACCAATTATTTGTCGCTTTAAGTCACTTCTTCGTCTGTAACAAGACGGTCTAGCATTTTCTGCTAATTGTTCAACCAATACAAGTCACTCAAGGTAGAGGGTTATTAAAAGATGTAGTTGATTGAGCGTAAGAACAGAAATATATGTCGTACGATATGGTGTACGATGTCCTAAATTTCAATACTCTCTCCTCTATGGGACATGTGGACCGAGGCGCTATATAAGTCTAAAACACTGTTTGATCCGGTATGTTGTTCAAGCCAACTTATACCTGTTCTCGCAATATTAGTAGTGATCAATATGCTTTGCAAGATTTTCGGTAATCACTGTATCCAGTACGATAGCAAGACCTGATCTCACAGTGAATATGCAACGGGCATGATGTGACAACACCCGGCTCTTTCACTTAGCCTATCTATACATACTACTGTAATTTTTTTGTAATTATTTACCCAATAAAGGCATTCAACGTAGAAGCTTATTAAAAGAGGGTGTTGAATGAGTGTAAGAGGTAGATGTAAAAAAGTGCAGCTTATGAGGATATGTAGGATATACAACGGTTAACTCTAGACAGGAAGAGGTTAAGACTGTATCAATCGAGGGATTTTATCATCTCAGGATGTCTTTTCCACAAAGCAGCGATTCTTGGGAAGAAGCTGTCCGAATTGAAATTCTTCTTTACAAATGGAATACGGATGTTTTTTCTCAATGTATGTGGCATGGTGGGTCTAGTGGAACTATGGAATGTAGCGCGTCAGAACATTTGCCAGGGAAATAGCGATAGTGTAGCGAGATCATTG
>CAHIKZ030000966.1:912500-925000 GCA_903632075.3 Acanthosepion pharaonis
CACACTTATATAAGCACACAGACACAGATTCCAACCTACACAAACACATCGTTGCAAACGCACCATCCACTCGTGCGTATAAATGCCGTACGCACACAAGCATACATGTTTTATATCTTTTTTAAACAGTCTCTGCTTTCATAACAAAGAAACTAAAGCAGGTGGCCAATCTTAGATGAAATCAACAATAGCAACCAACCATAAAAAGGAAACAGTTGTAATTGTGTAAATATAATTGCATCTATATTAATGAGACTGGATTTGCTATGAGAAAGAGAATGATAATTGTTCCTTATTAAGCATTAGTGAGAGAGACACACGCCAACAAAGTGACGCTGGGAAACATATTCTTCTTGTTGTCCCTTCAGAAAGTGGGCAAGAAAAGCTCTTCAAGACTTCTTATCTTCTGTAGCTCTAAGTAAGGTTTTGTGTGTGTGTGTGTGTTTGTTTTTTGTTTTGTGTTTGCTGTCCATCCCAGTCCCTTTTTTTTTGTCGACCATTTTTTTTAAACCATTAAACCTCAAACAAGGCGAGAATGCCACGAAAGTGGGAGGATTGATGGAATATCAAAAGATGAACGGGATTCAAAAAGATAGAAGATAGCCATTGACGCTGCATGTAAATATCTGTAGTTATCAGGGAAGCAAGTATACGGAAGGGAGTTCCATAGGCGAAAAGTGCAAGAAAAGAAACTGTTGGAGTAGAAGTGAAGGCTGTATTTAGCTATTTCAACGGTAAACGGGTGGCGGGGGTCTAGGTGCCAATCTAGTAACACGATTAAATTCATGTATTCGGCACCCAAGGGTAAAACACTGGTCAGAGCTGTTGACATGAAAATCATTCAGTTATATGCATACATATAAAAGCGGTCTGGTTGCTATAAAGTTAGAAAATAGCATGAGGTGCCAGATGCTTAAGCGATCATGTATCTTTCGATACATGACTGACGAGGCAGATTTTTTCCATCAGATGCCATTTCTTTCTGCGGTAGACCAGTTACCATTCAAGTCTATAGAATCCGGCCTCTCCTAATATTTACCCATAGCTTGAGGGTAGAAGAAGTAGATTTATACCTTTCTCAAGGATATTAGCACGTAAGTGAATATCATTCAGTTATGTGCCATAAGTGATACACGCTTAAGGGATCATGTATCTTTTGATACATGATTGTTGACGCAGATTTTTTTTTCCCACAGTAGGATGCCAATTCTTTCTGCGGTAGACCAGTTGCCATTCAAGTCTATAGAACTCAGTCTGTCCTACTGTTTATCCATGGCTTGGGGGTCGAAGAAAGGGATTCATACGTTTCCCCAGGATATTAGCACGTAAGTGAATGTAATGGATTCGAATGGAATTCGAACTAGGCTCTCCGATTTCTCAATTAAAACCACGGAACGTCGGTGAGAAATTGACTGAATTCGTGATTCGTGGTCAGGATTGGTTACATTACAGACCCCTCTTCGGATTTTGCCCAGAACCTCCAGAACAGATATGGCAGCAGTATTCAATGCACAGGCGAATGGTATACATACGCCCTTGTGCAAATTAATTGAAACAACCGCTTCAGTTTTTTTTCTTTCACCATACTATCAGTTTAATGCCCAATGGAGTGACAAGATGTAATCGATTTCTATTTTTATTTATTTATTTTTTTGCAGATTAGGTCATTTGTAGTGGTGTGCAGAAATATGAATCTATTTTCGGAGTGTATGATGAAATTTAATTGACCTTGAAAAATAACGTCATCCATGTTTGCACAGATTGTTATCACGTCCAGGCACTATTGATTCGACTGTCGATTAGTTGTCCTAATGCCATTGTCTGTAGTGGGCGTTACTACAAGGTGATGCACAAAAATTGTAACACTGCACGAACACACTGGCTGCCTTACCAGTGAACAAATCAAATTACAATAGACTGGCCCGGAACATCTTCTGATTTAAATCCAATTGAGTATCTGTGGTCAATCTGTAAGGAACGACTTCTTGGAATGGACATACAAAGTACTAACATGTTTCATTGGAAAAATACGAAAGAAAAGTAAATAATAACGGAATTGTTCGTTTTGTTTCAATTAATTTGCAAAAGGGTGTACGTTCGGCAACAAACTTATCACCTTTTCACTTGTTTAAATAATTTTACCATTATAGGTCTACCATTCGTCCTTATTTGACTATTGCTGCCACATCTGGTCTTCGTCCTGGGTATGACGATAAACTGCATCCGGCAGCAAGGCCTCTGATCGGGAAGTTTTCAGGAGCGTGGAACCATCTTTTAATTTCTGTTGTTTCCAGGTCCACTCCGAGTCTGGGTTATAAGACCTGTTAGGGAATCAGCTACTGGCAAACAATGAATTCTCATTCTCGTGTCAAAAGACTATGAAAGTGTAAAATATATTTTCATAGTAAATATTTCTAGCAATAGATTTTAATAGTAAAAAATATTCAGCAATTGACTTTAGCTGAAAAAAATAAAATCTAGTTATTGATTTTAGTAGGAGTAATTCCAAGATTATATTTTAATAGTAAAAAAAAAAAAAAATTACAGCAATAGATTTTAATAGTAAAGTATTGCAGCAATCCAGACCTCTGATCAGGAGGTTTCGAGAAGCATGAAACCAACTCGCCATTGCTGCTCTTCCCAGGTCCACCCTGACACGGGGTGATAGCACCTGTTAGGGTCCCAGCTATGGGCAAATAGTCAACCGCACCATCTGGGTTCAAATCAGTATCGCGGCAATAGATTTTAATAGTAAAATATAAAATATACCCAATAGGTTTAAATAGAAAAAAAAATTACAGCAAAAGATTTCAATAATAAAAAAAAAATCTAGCAATAGATTTTACAGTATTTACATTAGTCGGACTATTGTCCCCATCTTTATCGCCATATTTGTCACAACGTTTCGGCCGTTGTACGCTCCGGCCTTCTTCAGGTGGTTAGAATTTCGAACTGAACCCTTTATTTCAATCACTGGGGTAGACTCAGTCTACCCCAAGTGATCGGCCGAAACGTTGTGACAAATATGGCGACAAAGATGGGGACAATAATCCGACTAATGTAAATACTGTACATAATACCTCAACTCAGAAATATAGACAGGCAACAGATTTTAATAGAAAACAATCCAGCAACAGAAATTCGTTAAACAAACCAAACCACATCTGATCTATATATTTAAAGATTCTTCATAAAATCCAAAGAAGAATCTGCAATTTTATTGCTCCTGACCTGGCATCTCAGCTTCATACCCTTTTCTACCGGCGCAATGTAGATTCCCTGTGTCTTTTCTATAAATAATTAATGGCAATTGCTCTAATAAGCTTTCCTCTATAGTACTTAGACTATGGATGTAAGCGCCGTACGAGATTGGCAGCAAGGTTTCATCATTTGACAGATGAAATATCTAGATTTAACCGTACGTTCCATAGTAACAGTATTTACTATCGCACTTCTCGTTTGTTGGAACTCTCTTTCGATTCCTTGCTTCCGAGTCAATTTTGACCTTCAAAAATTTAAACACAATATCAATCGTTATTTTCACTGTTCTTATTTCTTCTTCTTTTATTGTCCGCTCTCCTTAATAGTAGTTTTTTTCTCATATTCCCTGACACTCAGTAACCTCATATATCCTAGTGGCTTTATTGCCTTGTTTGAGGGGAAATGATTGTTTTAAAAATCCTGCATAGGTCGAAAAATATCTGATTACATTATTTTGTGTTACTTAAATAATTTAGTACTCTTTTTCAGTTCCCTTCAATTAATTTGCAGTAATAAGAAATAGCAGACGAAAACAATGCTTATTACGAACGCTGCGAGTTTTCGAGCTTTCGATTGAATTTTGACAAGTCAGATAAAAAGTGTATCTATACAAACCTGATGAGCTAAAAAAAATAATCGACAAAAATATTGGATATATATGAAAATTTTTAAAATGCGCATTAAAAATAAATTATACAAAAGGAAAAATTTATTAAAGAATGATTTAAAAAAATTGTTTAGCAACTCAAATATCACCGATAATGTCGTAAAATGCTTTTGGGGGTAATATCAGCAAAAGGCTGGTAAATACTGTTGAATGTTTTATTTCGCTGATGTAAAGTGTGGGACACAAAGACAAAATTTAGCCTTACGCGAATTTACCAAAGATTGCAAAGAGTTATTTTGTGCCAGAAATATAATTTTGATTTAAAGTTTCATATCTCTGCTAGATCACGAGAAGTGTTAAGAGTAATTATCTCTCCGGAATATGCTGAGCATGCGCAGTAAACGTGTCGCTTTTATTTCGTACAGGCTGTTTCCGGATTCGGCAAACTCATCTTTCTTAGCAGTGGACAATATCACAGGAATTGATTGAAAAAAAAAATTCTTCAAGATAACTACACCAAAATCACCAAATGTTCTTCTGTCTACATCAGATAAAACCTCCTGCCGATTACATCTTGCAAAGGTGTAATATGTTTGGGAGATACTTGATTTATATTGTTATGATGTGAGAATAGTTACTCCCAGGAAACATTCACATGTACAAAACGTATTATCTATATATGCGTTGTTTAGACGCTTGTTCATGAGGGATGAGATGAAGTGCTTTCTCTACTAACGTCTGCTCGGCGTAGTAGCAGCAGTATAAACCACAGATGGACTATTTGGATGTTTAACAAGCACAAATGTGCTTGAATTGTTGTCTACAACAGGGATAGTAGACTGACATACTCGAAAACGATCGTAGCCGGCCATTATATATATATATATATATGTTTTACCAGTTTGTGACTGTAAGGGATAATTTCGAGGAGGATATAAATCAAGGGAGAGCTCAATGTAGAATACAGAGCATTGTAATGATAATGAGAGGAAGAAGACTTTAATTATCCATTTCGATTATAATTTATTTCGTGAAACCGAGGTGTTCAATTCTTCAGACACAAATCTCCTCCGTAAAATTTTACCGGGGAGATTTCGGTCTGAAGAAAGTTGAACACCTCGGTGTTCACGAAATAAATTATAATCGAAATGGATAATTAAAGTCTCCGTCTTCTTATTATCATTTCATATATATATATATATATATATATATATATATATAATGTTTACCATTAATCTTGTTTGCAAGTCAAAAACACTGCATTTATTGTCATTTTATATATCTTATATACGTACGTTTCTGTCACAAATGAAAAAGAAGGAATTGTGTTGCAGAAACAGGCACAGACTTCTGGCTTAATTTCGAAAACCATAACAAAATCATCAGCGACAACAACAACGACAATACCTGTCGCTGCGCACTTAAACCATACGTTCCATAGCATTGATGACATCAGATGCGTGCTTTTGACGTCTTCATTCAACAGCGTACAAGAAAGACGCAGATCGGATTTAAAATATATTTTCAAAATAAAATTACCAATTGAGTGATTAAGCGGGGATTTTCGTTTACTCAGGGAATATAATTCCTACAGGGAGGCTTCTAAACAAGAACATTACTCGGAAGCCCCATTTCTTTGTTTATCCCTAACCTCGTTGAAAAAGTCCAAAAATTCCGACTTTAAATTCTTTCTCTTTGTGTTTATATTTAGTTAATGTATAATATCACCAATCTTATTGCCAATATTGTGTTCATTTTGTTAGCCATTTTTAAGCAATTCACTCGGAGCAAGTCGGGAGTGCTACTAGTACCCAAGGAGATACAGAATGTGTAAATAAGAGAAAGGACTGGGTATAAGGGGTGTTGAGGAAAGGATAAAAAGAGAAATAGAGGAGGATAAAAAATAGGAACGGAGATCAAAGCAACAGAAGATTTCGATTGATATTACATTTAAATTTTTGAAGATTATAGTCATCGGGAAAGCAAATAAGAGGAAGGGAATTCCACTGTCGGGAAGTGAGAGAGAAGACGCTGTTGGAGTAGAAGAGGCGGTTAAATTTAACTATTTTGCTAATAAAATGGTGGGGGTGAGGCCAACCTTGTAACACGCTTAAATTCTTACAGCCGGGGCATCAGTGAAAATATCAGAGTAAATGCCATGAAAATATTTATAGAAAAGGCAGAGAGAAGCAACAATATGTCGGTAAGAGAATTGAACCGAGACCCCAATCAGGACCAGTTCCATTGCATATCAGTGTTTGGATTTTGTTCAGGACCTCACGATGGAACAGCGCTAGTACCAGACCATATATGGCAACAGTATTCCATGCATGGACGAATGGTAGCTTTGTAGATGTTAAGAATGGACTTAGCCGAGAAAAAACCTTCTGGCGCGACACAGAGGACCAACTTTCCTTGCAGTAGATGCAGCAGTTGATTCAATATACTGATAGAACGTTCTCCAGCTCAGAAGATATTTCAATGTTTTTTGCCAAGTTTGTATATATATATATATATATATATATATATATATATATATTAAGAAATGGACAAAGTCCTACAATTTATTTATTAAAGACATTTTTATGTTTAACGTTCTTTTTTATAGATACAAGTAATTAAGTAAATGCTCCGTTTATAATAAACAGTATTAAATAACATTTACCGACCTGAATGTCCGAGATATTTTCATAGAAAATATTCGTCTTTGACAGGATTCGAACCTGCATCTTATACGGAACCGTTTATTATAAACAGAGCATTTACTTAAATACTTGTATCTATAAAAGAACGTTAAACATAAAAAAGTCTTTTAATATATATATATATATATATATATATATATATATATATATATATATATATATATATATATATATATATATATATATATATATATATATATATATATATATATATATGATAAAATATAATTTTAAGGTATGCTATATTTATGCGTTCAAGTGTTTAATATCAGGGTTAGAGCGTATGTAAATATATAAGTGGACATTAAATCAACACCAAGTGGCAACATTCTGTTTCATTCTAAACGCATTCGACTGACCTTTTGTGTTGTGTTTTTGCTGGGTTTTTATCTATACCGGTCAATAATTCATTGCGGGTAGTCTATTACAGTGTGTGTAGTCGACTTTATTATCCCTGAACGCTAAGATGATGCTTACCCGATCACTACAATTTTAATCTTTTCAAGGCTAGTGTTACCCGTAATCTTCCTCTCTTATCCGTAAAAATTCTCTTAACCTAACACTCTACGTCAAGTGGCTTCCTTGTGTTGTGTAAACGTTACTGTAAAAAAAAAGTAATAAAATGAAAAAAAGAAACGTTTTAATACGGACTATACGTTCTCACTACATCAGGTACAATTTAATACCTGCATATGGGAGAGAGCTGAGTCATTACCGAAGTCAACTTTTGTGGATTTCGACATCTATCGGTGTTCAGCTGCCAGTACTTTTCAAATTGCGCCATCTATGGACGTATTGCGCGACCACATTTTTAACAGCCCACCCGTTTTATATATTATATATAGGTTTATAAGAATTATATACTCGTATAAGTCATTCAAAGGGGTTTTAATTTAATCCATTTATTGTGTTTTGGACTTCTTTCGAAATTAATTAATGAACTTTAAAAATTTCACGGCACACCTAGGATCCTCACACAGCACGACAATGTCTCGCGGCACACCGGTTGAAAATCACTGCCCGAAACAAATAAATAAAACGATATCAAACTATACGATGTTATCATTACTCAGCGGGTGTACACTGGCTCATGATAATGAACAGCAAAGCTGAATACTTCACTTGAGATGCCCTTTCTTTGAGAGACATTAATGGTGGATTTGGATAGCAGAATAAGCGGTAGCAGTGCAGTATATTTCGATTTAATTAGTATCAGAAGCCATTTTTAGAAATAAGAACTTTGCGATAGGCACGTGATTCCCTCCTTCCGCCAGAGCCTGTTTAAAATATGTCACCGCTTTTCAGATATTGCCCTTTCTTTGCCCTCAATCGATTAGCGGCCCAAACGAAACTGAGACTGTTACGCATTTTACAGGGTTCTTTGAGAAAGGCAACAAAATGTGTGTTTATTTTCGTAACAATCCTGACACTTTTGACTGGATACTTGTAAGGCTGCTTCATTAATATCGAATATAAAACAAACGGACTAAGTAAATAAATAATGTATGTGTGTTTGTTTGACAAAATAAACCCATAGGCAGATCGTGTATTAACAACTAAAGCTGCACACGTAAAGGAAACCTTATATAAAAACATTCATTTGCCTCCAGGAGCCTTACAACTGCCATTATGCGTCATCAGCTTTTCGTTGAGTCGGCTGGAAACTATACGTTTTGTTCGGGTTGGGTTGGGATTGTTATAGCTGCTACACAGTTTGAAATTAGGGGAATACCCTTGCAAGCACAATGATCTGGTTGGTTCGAACATGTCAAATAATTTGGACAACCTAAGATGCTTTTCTTTCGACTGACCTTGCATTTCTTTCAAGGTCTTTTCAAAAACTACTCAATTTCACTTCCTTACTTTCAATTCTGCTGAACTTGTCGTCTGCTTTTCCCAATCAACTTGACAAAGTCCGGCAATACGTGCTGTTACACGAGAATTCGTGGGATTTCAAAGATGTTCGTAGAACCGGATGTGAACCTGACGAAAAGAATGGGCATAGGATTGCTTTGCAGGCAATGATGGAAAATATTAGTTCGGGCATTTGGTTGGAGTCAGGGAAATGGCCGGAACATCTAGGTAACATATCGTATGTACAGAGCCATATAATTATTAAAAAAAATATTAAGTGACACATTAGATATATGCAGGTATATAATTTTTAAAATTATTTCAGTACTCCGGAGGGTATCACTTTTTTACATCTTATCCGAAGCACACTCGTAAAACATTCCGATCAAATTATGAAGAGAATCTGTACAATAGTCTCAAATCCAACAAAAGACCACAGACTA
Source organism: Acanthosepion pharaonis (assembly GCA_903632075.3). Lineage (NCBI taxonomy): Eukaryota > Metazoa > Mollusca > Cephalopoda > Sepiida > Sepiidae > Acanthosepion > Acanthosepion pharaonis. Next base: position 921,371 of record CAHIKZ030000966.1, read on the forward strand.
GAATAAATGAAAATAATAACCATAAAAAGAATTGAATCGAAATTAACATTAAAATATAACATAAATAAATATATATATTTATTAATATATATTTTATAAATCTCTTATAGTGTATCGAGCGCTATTTTCTTAATATCTCCACTCAACGTGCGATATTATATATATATATATATATATATATATATATATATATATATATATATATATATATATATATAGTTTATGAACAACTAGGTAATCCGTATGGGTTAACCTATGGAGGATAAAATCCAGAGAGCTCAATGTAAATCCAGAGCAAATAATTTAAATAAAAACAGACCACTTTAAGGTTCCATGTAATAAATTATTTCACCACAGTCCTTTTTAAAGTGGTCTGTTGAAAACCTTCTTAGTATCCTTATTAAAGAAAGAAAGAAAGAAAGAAAGCTATCATGCTGATGCATATTCAATTTATTCTGAGAAATTTCGACAAAAGCACAGTGTCATCATCAGTTTAGTTTTTTCACTTCACAAGTACAAAATTTAATTTTCAAGGTGTAATTGTCCCATATTTCTTCACAACTCCCAACAGTGACTGCAAATGTTTGCTTATATATGCTTACTTACAAATGTTGCAAAAGTTTACCGTTGATAAAATACCCCTAAAAATCAGACGTCATGATGGAACATCACCTAATTTTGCCCGAACTGTTCGCGTTTGTCTCGATCAAAGTTTCCTAAATCGTTGTATAGGTCACCGCGGATCATTGGCATGGCCATCACACCCCCATGATCTGACAACCTGCGACTTCTGGTTATTGGGGATGATAAAGAGTCGCGTCTATATAGAGACATCGAAAAACTGAAGAACAGAATCAAAGGTGTAATATCAACATTCCCCGTGAAATGTGTGTCAAGGCACTAAATTTTACTGCTGATCGCTGCTTTTTTTTTCTGTTTTTATTCATTAATCGTGCTGGTGGGCAGGTGGAAACTATCAAGTAAACTGAATAAAGGCTTCTTCGCATAGTAGTGGTAACATAATTTTGACTCACCATATATATATGTATAACAATTAGAATTAAGATACCTTTAGTTAAGGACCATTTTCACCTAAAAAATTTTAATTTTAAAAATGGCAGGATTTTTCAGACTGCTTATTGTACATTTTTTTTTAGTGGGATACTGGTTTGTTATAACAAACTAAAAGCAAATTTGCACTTTAACGAAAATAAATAGTGTGCGGTCTTTTTGGGTCAGTTTTAACATATTTCAATTTCTTATGTTGTGTTAATAGGACTTGCCTGGATTATATCAACAGAGTACTACACTCTCTCTCTCTCTCTCTCTCTCTCTATATATATATATATATATATATATATATATATATAACGGTAGTAATTTGTTGATATATATATATATATATATATATATATATATATATATATATATATATATTTATATTTATATATATGACTGCTGTTTTTAAGAAATCCAATAACTTTAATAAACATATTAAAACTACTTAAAAATGTAACTCAACATATTTTACGTATTAATTAATCTTTTAAAATTGTTCAAAGTAAATCCGAGATGGGAAATATTTAAAAAAGCCCCTGCCTACAACAACATTACGAAAAAATGCCTACTTTGCCTACATGAAAAAGTAGCAATAATATCACAAACCGCAAAAGAACTTACTAAACAAAAAATCAGAGATAATCCCAAAATGTAGGCATGAGAACAAGTACCTATTATCCGAATTCATACGAAACGGATAAAAAAGACAAACCACCAGCAATCACAATTTAATTTCAAGATACCATCAAAATAATTGCATCTATCATTATTATAATTACACCACCATTAGTAATCACTTTTACTACAATACCTTTTAACTAACAATATTATCATTACCACCAACGCACAGCACCATCACTTACATCACACCCACTATTAACATATAAATCCACTACAATCTTTATTACTCCCCAGCATATTTAATACCTTAAAACAATATGATCAGATATAATTTCCATATGTAACCATGAGAATAAACATCTATTACCAGGCAGCTTTAATATAATAACAATAATAATTTTGTAATTAAAATATTAAAATTATAGCAATCTCCAACTACCATAATTTTACACAGAATACCTATTATCAGGATTTATACCAAAATAAATTAATACATATAACAAAATAAAACAAAAAATAAAATAAAATACCAACAACCACTTTTTAGTTCAAGCTACCACCACTATAAATACATTCATGGTTTTATCATTCTCCCACCACCGTTACTAATCATTTCTACCAATTTACAATTTCTACCAATTTACAACAACTATTAGCTAACTATCATTGTCTCCAATCCCTTGAAACATTACTATCACATCATATCATATAGACCCGTTATTAAATTGAACTACCCTCTCACCCAGCACATTGAATATTAAACTAAACATCACCATATAAATTATCCAATAAGGATTACAAATTTCTACGTGTTACATATACACAGTCACCAAAAACAAACAAATAACCAGCTTTAAATATAACATATAAACCCCCATTTTTTTTCAAAAATTTAAAAATAAATATAAATAATAATAATTTTTACCTATCATAATTTTACACAAACCCCACCACACGCATATACATACATGCGAGGAAATATTTTTCAGCGCGAAAACACTTAATATGACATGTATCTAGTAACGAGACATTTCCGCCACACTTCGAATGTTTAAATTTCAACATTTCAACATACAAATGCGTATGTATAGATATAACACCACCCGTATACATACATGTGTCATAGCCGAAACTGCCCACATATGTTTATATATGTATGAATCCCGACGGACGACCAAGTATGTATATGTGTCTGCATACATCGATGTTTGCGTTAGTACGATGAATGACAAAACGACGAATTCCCCCCCACTTCCACAATAACACCAATACACACAATCTACATAAACCCAAATTATTTAAAATATTAATTAGTTTGTCTAACGATCGCTAAAGCGTGAAACCCAGGGTCACAAACTCACATCTATCCAACTAAATATGTTAGCTCTATCTCTGATATTGAGCGCTTTCTAATAAGTACCGCATATAATATATAAATAATTATACATACTTATATTTATTTATATTTATATACACTTTTCACACACACACACACACACACACACATATATATATATATATATATATGTGATATAAAGATATATAATTTTTGTATAATATTATATATCAATAAACGGTATTTACAATATCTAGAGTATTGACGAGTTTGTCATATATATATATATATATATATATATATATATATATATATATATATATATATATATATATCAATAACAATTTAATTACTTTTAATGTAACATGTTATTAATTCAAACATTATTTTTATCAATTCAAACGTTATTTTCAATCGTGTTTGAAATAGTTTCGGCAAAGAACGAATTTCATTCATTATGCTTTCTCGAGTACACAGGCCAGTAATCGTAATATATCTATATATATATACTAGCAGTAGAGTCCGGCGTTGCCCAGGGATGTACCAGTAAGAGATAGATCAAGTATCGACCATCATAAAGACTAAAAAATAAAATTGACAAAGATTATTGTTTA
>CAHIKZ030000966.1:927500-957500 GCA_903632075.3 Acanthosepion pharaonis
CGATATATAAAAAAATAAATATTTTAATACGATTTTTATTCCGGTGTTCTAGCGTCCTTACAATTTTCTTCAAAGAGTGAGCAGAAACTGCCCGTACTGAGTATTGTCCCAATCGTTTTCTGCTAATAATTTAATCATCATAAAAATGTTGAATTATTAGACATATTTGTCAATATCTACGAATCTATATACCTATATATATATATATATATATATATATATATATATATATATATATATATATTAAAACAGTGGATCTTACTACAGTTAATGCATTATACTTCAACTATATATATATATATATATATATATATATATATATATATATATATATATATATATGTGTGTGTGTGTGTGAGTGAGATAAGTATATATAAATGCTAATAAATCAAGTCGTTTCATAGGAAAGATGTATGATAATATACCAACGGAAGTAACGTCATTTTTTCCATTTTATCACACACACACACACACATATATATATATATATATATATATATATATATATATATATATATATATATATATATATATATTAAAACAGCGGATCCTATTGCTATTAATGCAAAGTTTCCTTCCTCTCTTAACTTACGGCGATAGCCAAGGGGTATGATCTCTGCTGTCAAATCGGTCGGGTTTCGATCCCAGCTTGAAGCAATCGGCCTCTAGCCACACTGAAGTGCTGTGAATCAGAGAACAGTGTGTCTGGGGATGTCTATATATAGGTCCAGGGAAATACGGTTGAGCTCTTGAGAGATAGCCTTTTGTTTTTTTGTTTGTTTAAAACAGCCGCCCATAAAGCTATTAATGCATTACTCTTCAATTACAGATAGAATGCTCCGGGCGATTGGCATATTTTGCATAGAAAAAACCTCAACATTTCCATTCTTCCGTTAACTTACGAAGATATCCTGGGGGTAGAATCACTGACTGATGTTAAATCGTTCATGTTTCGATACTGGCTTGAATCAATCGGACGTCTAGCCACACTGAAGAGCTGTGATACAACGAAACAGAGTATCTGTAGTTGACAATATATATACCCTCGGGAAATCCGGTTGATCACATATTTTTATTCTTCCTGGCAGACATGTTGTCAATAAAATTTTGTTCGGGGCAATCCCCTTTCGTCAGAATTATCATAATGATCCTGTAGGTGAAACCTAGGTAGATGGATTCTGACTCTTTACGCATAGGCCTATATATATATATATATATATATATATATATATATATATATATATATATAGAGAGAGAGAGAGAGAGAGAGACTCTGTTTTCGCAAAAAAATCTCAATGGTTTGTCGTACTTTGCTTAGATTTCTGACCGTTGAACGACATTAAAAGCGGACACTTTCATTTTGTTATAAACTTTTAGGCTCCGTTCATTTTCTTAATGCCTCAACATTCGTTCACCGCCAAACTGCTGCCAACATATACTATCATCTTAATCTGTCACCCTCTTTCCTTTCCTTCTTTTTTCTCCCTTTTCTTCACTCTTCTCCGTTTCCTCTTCAGGTGTCTCTCCCTATGTTGCTTTTTTTCCATCAGTGGGCTGCTTATAAATAGAATTGTTCATAACCATTTTTTGTTCTCACCAGACGAGATGCATTCGCATTGAAACAAGAATGCATCTTTGTAGTGAGCAAATTGTTTTAGGCCGTACGTAAAAATTATAATACATAGTTCTTCATCTACTCTTGGCATCAAACCCTCTTTTGAATTAATGCTGCGAACATAAGAATTTATATACTTCGTTTCAGTGGATTTCAACTGCACTTCGAAGGGTGACCTCTCACTCTTAGGACGCTTGTGAGATGATGTGCTGAAACTTTTGACCGGTGTTTATTGGCCAAAAAATTTCCACAGACCAGTCAACATTAAAAACCCAATCCATTCTTCACCAAACTGCTATCAACAAGCACAATTGTTTCACTCCGTCACTTTTTTTTATGTGTATTTTTTTTTTCTCAAACAAATGTAAAAAGAAGTGACGTTTCACATACGGCTTGCCTAAATGCAGGATTGTTCATAACCATTTTCAATTCTCACCTGTCGAAGTGCAGTTGAAATTTCACTGAAACCAAGTTGCATCTTTGTAGTGAGTAAAATAGTTTCGTCTATATGATAAAATTATATATATATATATATATATATATATATATATAGAGAGAGAGAGAGTAAGAGAAAGAGAGTGAGGGAGAATAATAATAATAATATTAATAGTAATAATAATAATAATAATAATATATATATATATATATATATATATATATATATATATATATATTAAAAGAAGACTACACGTGAAATCTCCACTTTTTACCTGAAGACGGTCACGAGACCAGAAACGTGTGTAGTACAATTATGTAAAACAAAGCATAATATTTTTTTTCTAAATAAATCCACATTACAACCAAAAACGTTTGCGGCACCTCTCTTCTCTTCTTTTTAATATACATACTTTTCTCTCGTTGGAACCACTACAACCTCTTTTTCTTTCATATATATATATATATATATATATATATATATATATATATATATATATACTGACAGGAATAGAACCCTATTGGCGTTTTTTTTCCTGACGCACACAATGAAGACCATGTTCACAACAATAGGCAATATCGTTGCAACAAATAATTTTAATATTTGTAACGTATATATTGGAGGCGCTAAAATTAAGCCAGTCGGTACATTTTGACTATCTGGGAAGGACTTCAATAGAAATTCGAAGATATATTGAGATAGCGGAATATACGTTCCAAAAGGTAAGTATGAAGAAACAGGATAAATTTGTTATAAACTTTAGAATCGGTGACCATGGTTAAATTTAATATAAATGTCAGTACTGTCCAACACACAGAACTGACAAGGTTTGCAATAAGCAATAACAATTATCATAAGCAATAACAAGTAAAGAAAAGAACAGGTCAAAAAGTGATATAAAGCAAGCCAACAATATATGTAAGGCAAATTAACAATGAAAAGGCAAAGCAACAGTAATATTTCCGCTTGATCTTTTTGCATTTACGTGCAGAAATGGTAGGGTTTCTGGTGAGCTCATCTAATATAGAAAGCTCACATCTGATTTGGTTTATTTCTCGAATCAGTTTGGTTTTCCAAGCTGGTTCTCTGTGTCTGTTAATTTTATTTATTGTCTTGACCCCAAGCTTCCGAGTCGCTGCTAAAGCTGTGGCGTATATGACGTTGTTAACTTCTGTGATGTTTCCCTGTGGTTTATCTGTTAACAGTGTTTCCAGAGCACATATTTTCACGATGTACTTGTTGGAATTCGTCATATGGATTTTCGGGAGCTGGTCTCTGTCTGACAATTGTATGAAAGTTACTCTGCTGAGTACTTGGATGACGTCATTTTTCGTTTCGGTGATTTCAGCTTCGTGGTTTTCAAGGAATTCTAACTTATTGTCACTGAAGATGACTCCAGGTACATTTTCTGGAGAACTGCAGGTTGTGTTTAAGGTAGAGTCTTGGGTTTCATTTCCTGGGATATTATTTCGTATTTCATTCGCTTTAGCGTCCACCTCAACCTCTGTTGCATTTCTTATTTCTAAATTCGTCTCAATAGAGTTTGAGTGATAGGTCATAGTATTTTGTCTTATATCTAATTTTATCTTATCTATTTCTGCCTTTTAGAGTCTGTTGTTTCGCATGATGTCCCTACGGACATTGGCAAGCATGTTTGGATTGAAGTGAGGTCTTATATCATTTCCCACCGTACTTCTCCATATTTGGTATGTTTGATTGGTGGTGTTCTTTGCTGGGTTTTCGAGTGCAGTGAAGAAGGATGTCATGACTTGTCGATACGCTTTGCGGTTCCATTTCGTTCGTTTACTTTTTATTAGTCTATTTGGTATTGAGTCACTTGGTCCAAGGTTGGAAATAATCCGGGTTTGGTGACCTAGTGTCTCTTCGTGTGTGGAAGAGTTTGTTCCTGTGACAGATTTTTCGTCCTCAGACTGATTCCTCTCTGAGGGACGCGGCACTTGTTGTCCCGGTTGACGGCCGATCCGGTATGAAATATTATTCGTATTCATTGAAATTGGTAGAGATGCGTTTTAACCTTGACCGCCAAGGGGTAATTATGTTTAGGTTACCAGCTTTAGGACGAGTCTCGAAGAAGATCCAAGGGCACGTCCAAACAATGAGATTGTGGATTTATTAATATAACGAAGTTAGAATAGTTCATAAGATTGTATGTTATTCAGTGGGGTAGACGATGCTAAGTTCTAACTTAGTATAAGTCAGAGTGACCACTCCTAGGGGGAGAATCAGATGTTATTATATAGACTTAAAAAAAAAAAAGGGAAAGAGAAAAGGGAACTGAAATGGAAAGAATTAACTTGAGTCAAAAGAATTTAGAATCATATCAAACTACAGGAAAAGTATCATTCAAAAATGGTACATTTACCATTTCTTACAACTTCGGAGCATGGCAGAAGTGACTTTCCACAAATGTTCAATTTCCGTCGCCAACGACAGATACTTATCAAATTTTATGGGGTAGGCTGGACTTATACTACAGATTAGTAGGGGGATATCAAAGAATTCATTAAACAAAAGGGTAGAAGCAAGGGAATAAAAGTTATACTATTCCGGTCATCTCTCAGCCTACTAGCCGCTAAAACATATATTTTTAATTTTTCACTCAAAGACATGATAGTCAAAGGGCAGAGCATTGTAGGAAAATTACACCTGTAGCCATGAAAACAAAATAAAAAAAAATAAAAAATAAAAAAATAAAAAAAATAGAAAAATAATACAATATGATCCCTGTCAATGCGGATACATACACATGTACATAATACACACACACACACACACACACACACATAGATATAGATATATATATATATATATATATATATATATATATATATATATATATACACATGCAAGGGAGGGAGGGAGGGAGGAGAGAGAGACAGACAGACAGATATTAGTAAACATGTACACATACCCGCACCAACAGAGATATGGGATGCCTAAGGTAAGAGACAAAATAAAAAAAATAGTGAAAAATGGACACGGATGTGCGCTTAAGTCGGGGGTGGGGGCGGAAAAATTGAAATATAAGTTAAAACAAAAAAAAAGAAGAAAGAGAAAAGGGAACTGAAAAGGAAAGAATTAACTTAAGTCTAAAGAATTTAGAATCATATCAAACTAAAGGAAAAGTATCATTCAAAAATGGTACAAGTTCGGATTGTGGTTGTCATGATTAATTATTATTATGATTATTATTATTATTATTGTGGTTAGTATTATTATTATTGTGATTATTATCATTACTATTGTTGTGGTTATTATTATCATTGTGATTATTATTATTATTATTATTATTGTGATTATTATTGTTATTATTATTGTGGTTATTATTATTATTGTGTCTATTATTATTATTGTGGTTATTATTATCATTGTTGTGGTTATTATTTTAATTATTGTGGTTATTATAATGCTTGTTATTTTTATTATTATTATTATTATTATTATGTGGTTATTATTATTGTGATTATTATTATTATTATTGTGGTTATTATCATTACAATTATGCGGTTATTATTATCATTGTGGTTATTATTATTATTGTGATTATAAATATTATTATTGTGATTATTGTTATTATCGTGGTTATTATCATTATTATTATGTCCTTACTATTATTATTGTGGTTATTATTATTAGTATTGTGTTTATTATTATCATTGTTTTGGTTATTATTATTATTGTTATTCTAATTATTGTTATGCTTGTTATGATTATTATTATTATTATTATTATGTGGTTATTATTATTGAGTTTATTATTATTATCTTCATTATTATTAATATTATTATTATTATTATTATTATTATTATTATTGTTATTATTAATTTGTTTATTGCATCAGTAATCTGGTTCATTTTGATGGCACTGCCTCATAATGTACCCAAGAATTTTTTTCACGATTTGGCATCAGCTTGAAAATATGAAAATAACGTTATGGATGAAAAAAAATTAAAAAACTGGGACTGAATAATATTAAAAAATGATGAAGATAGAAGGAAAAAAAATACTTGAAAATCATTTATTAATCGGCTCAATGATTATTATTTTTATTTTTTATAAATACTAAGATGTTTATATATATTTTTTATCTGTCCTGCTATTTATTAAATGGAAGTACACACCCACGCACTCCCTCGCATATAAGAATGGATCAATAAATACGCAGCCTAACATATAATCAGCGGAATGTTGACTGGAAATACGCACCGTATAATATCAAATCTATTTCTATTTATTTCTATTGACAAATAAATTACGTGACAGAAAATGAGATTATGCCGAAAAATAAAACACTCTTTTTATATATATATATATATATATATATATATATATATATATATATATATATATATATATATATAACGGTGATTCATTAAGACTGATCAAAGTCAGCTGTAAATAAACCACTGTTATTGATGAAAAGTTGTTTATTACTCTATTGGATCATGTTATTTAAGTCATAGCAATTATGTGTGAAAAATATTATCGCCCAAATATCTGCCAAGGTTTCGGCGGCACATCTCCACTCGATGCTCAAAATTTTTGATGACGTCTCTGCTTAGTTGCTCCTCGATCTGACCAATATGACTTCTTATCTCATTCTTCAGGAGTTGAATTGTTGTTGGCTGTTGAAAATTATAAACAGGATGAATGCAGATTTAAGAACATTATAAAAATATGCATAACACAAGTTGACAATAGCAAAAAATTAGATTAATTATTTATTACAAAAAATCTAAATCCACTAATTTTATAGTTAAAAATAATAATTCACATCCTAGAACAAAATTGAATAGGGCAAATATTATTTATGAATTTAAATGCCCATTAAGGAATTGTATTCCTGATCATATAATTATATAGGCCACGCTACAACATATCCGACAAACAGACTAACTCTACACCTTTCTGACAATAGCTCAATTAGACCTCATTTAGATATTCATGGAGTGCTACCGGACACTATTCGGAACATACTTGTTGGCAACACTAATATAATAGCATCTGCATGCAAAAAAAAGGGGTAAAAATAATGGAAGCCTTATTAATAAAAACAAACAAACCAACACTTAATAATATTAACTTTGAACATGGACATAATATCTTGACCGGGTTTTGAAACAAAACAAATGACAACATTTTATAAAACATACATACAAAAAAAATAAACTTTTTTTAACGGTTAAAATATTTAATCCTTGAAAAGGGTTAAATGTATAGCCGAAAGCGTTCGGATAAAAAGCACATTCGGACAGTTTTTATATAATTTATCATCCGAAAAGAAAGAAAAAATATTAGATCGCATGAGAAATTATATAAAAAAACTAAATAAAAGCACCTTGTCTGTCGTTTTCAATGAAATGTACATAAAAGAAGGATTGCTGCCTAAATACACAAATACACACACACACACACACACACACACACACACACATATATATATATATATATATATATATATATATATATATATAATTTATCAGTCCTTAAACGACCCATGTCCCCTATGTCTACATGAAAAGCTAAATATAATTAAGTTTCCTAAAAATACTGATCTATTAAATCAGCGTACTGAGCTTAGCCCCATATGTAGATATTGTAAAATGTTCACGCTAGAATATATAGTTATTGAATATCTATGCATTACAATTATATATCCATTATTTTAATATATATAATGGTACATGTAATATTGATTTAATTCCTTGACATTTTAATTTTAAAATTGGCATACCGAAAGTCCCTTTAAGATAGTTTTAAAGTATATGAAATATAATTTTTTTAAAAAGCAAAGCTTAAACTATATATATATATATATATATATATATATATATATATATCTTAAACTATTTAACTTAAATGTATACCCTTAACCAGACACATTCCCCCAACACTTAACCTATATTTTTAACTTTTCTGATTTAGCTTTAATCTTTTTATTGATGAGTTAAATTAGACATACCCATAAGATTTAAAAATCCGGACCACCCCTCCATCTTAACTTTTCAAGAGCAAACATATTGTTTTCTATTTTCAAATGTAAGTCCTTTTTCATCAAAAAGTAACCGAACATTGATGACAATATAAAAAATTTAAGTTTCGAAAGATAGAAATTTCCCTGTCGCAGTGTGTGTGTGTGTGTGTGTGTGTGTGTGTGTGTGTGTGTGTGTGTGTGTGTGTGTGTGTGTGTGTGTGTGTGTGTGTGTTAGAAATACTCTGTGGAGTAATGGATATCGGTTAGGATTGAGGAATCGGAGAGCCGAGTTCGACATCCAGTTGAATCCATTACATTCCCTTATGTGATAATACCCTTGGGGACGGTATGAATCCTGTTCTTCTTCCCCCAGCTATGGGTAAATAATAATTAGCAGGACAGACCGGGTTCTATAGCCATGGATGGCAACCGGTCTACCGCAGAAAGAAATGACAACCTACTGCGCGAAAAAAGTCTGCCACGTCAGTCATGTATCGAAAGATACATGATGGCCTAAGCGAGTATCACGTATGACACATAACTGACTGAATAGTAATATTAATAGAGAGGAGAATAATAATAATAATAATAATAATAATAATAATAATAATAATAATAATGTTTATCGTCATACCCAGGACGACTTCCATCTTAACTTTTTAAAAACAAACATATTGTTTTCTATTTTCAAATGTAAGTCATTTTAATCAAAAAGTTAACGAACATTGCCTGATGGCGATATAAAAATTTTAAGTCTTGATAGATGGAAATTTCCCTGTCGCAATGTATGGGTTCGAGGTACTCGGTGGAGTAATGGATGACTGCTCGGATTGAGGAATCGGAGAGCCGAGTTCGAATTCCATGGGTAAATAATAATTAGCAGGACAGACCTGGTTCTAGAGCCTTGGATAGCAAGTGGTTGAACGGAGAAAGAAATGACAACCTGCTAAGCGAAAAAAAAATCTGCCACGTCAGTCATGTATCGAAAGATACATGATGGCCTAAGCGTGTATCACGTATGGCACACAACTGACTGAATAGTAGTAATAATAGAGAGAATAATAATATATTGTTATTTCTCTCTCTCTCTCTCTCTCTATATATATATATATATATATATATATATATATATATATATATATATATATATGCATTTAGGGAGAGAGGGAGAATAATATATAGTGAAAGAGAGAGTGAAGAAGAGATTGGCTTGAAGAATTAAAAAAAATGGCGCTTCTATCGCTGGAAATCGGATGACAGGAATCGGGCGACTGCGTCTGAACATTATACCATTAGTGTGTCATGAACAGACCAAGGATAATGTGGAATGCTTCCGTTATATGCTTAGAATATTCTTATTAGATGAAAAGAAAGAGACGTGAACAAACTATGCCCATCATCATATACAAATAAGGCCGACTATTCCTATTTCGGCCATCTTATCTTCCGCTGTCGTCATCACCATCACCATCATCATCATCATCTTTATGATGATGATCATCGTCATCACATAGTTTAATCCTTCATTTTCTTGTTATTCTATAACTATATGTTTTTCTTTTGTTCATCCCTTGTGTTTTTATTTTAATTCTTTGTCTCTAATTTTTTTTTTCGTTATTTTGTTTTGGCTCTTCATTGTAACCGCCATCTTTGTTAATATCGTCTGCTCTTTGGAATTGAGTATCAATTTCTAAGCTTCCTTTCGGTTTTTTTTTTATTTTACTGTTTTTTCATTTACTATGTCGTCTTTTTTTTTGTTCTCTTTCTTAAAATTCCCCCCTGCCTATTCTTTCTATTCTATCCATTACCTTATCTTATATTTTTCATTTTTTTCTTCTTCCCTTGCCTTCTTTCTTTTTTTTTTCCTTCTTCCTCAAATTTTCTTTCTTCTGTTGCTCTCTAATGGTTACTATTCTCTTTACATATTGTCTCTTTCATCTTTCTTTCTTTCTTTTACTTCTCCATTAGATTTCTTTTTTCATTCGTTTTATTCTATATGCGTTCGATGGTTTTATCGCTTTTTTTTCCAGTCGTCCTCGATTCACCCCAAGCAAGGCTGCAAAGCCACTAAGTCTCAATGGATTACCGAGTGAAAAGAATTAGAAAACAGAAACATCATTAAGGAGAGAGACCGATAGATCAGGAAGACAGTCGATAACAATTGATATTGTATTTAAAATTTTAAAGATCAAAGTTGGCTGGAAAGCATAGAATCGGAGGAGTGTTAGAAAAGCGATTAGCACTACGGTGAAATTCATAAAGTCTAGATACCATAGAGAAAATATCATGAGAACAATGGAAGTATTTAAAGAAATGGTACAGTGAAAGTGAATGAAGCCGAGATGACAGGTCAGGGCCAATAATATTGCTCATTCTTCTATGGATTTTGTCAAGAATGTCTAAATATATAATGAAACCATGCGTAGCAGCAACATTCGAAGGATGGACCAATGGTAGACGTATAGATATGTTTAATTGCATTCTGGAGACAAATATTGACTAGTACGACACAACCATGTTTATTGGCAGCAGACCTTGTAATGGATTTAATATAGTTTTTTTTGTTGTTCTCTATTTCATGTCAATCGAGAATGTTAGCCTGAAAAAATCGTAACGCGTCATTCTCTTGGAGGTTAGCATTAGCCATGCTGATGAAAGGCAGAAATTGTTCTTTCAGATGATTATCTCTTGATTTTATTTCTCTTTCATTCTCTTTGCCTGTTGCCACAGTGTACTTGGCGTTTATCTATGGAAATTTTGTATGATGTCAACGAACACTCGTTGCTATTTTTTGTGATGTCAACGAATACTTGTCACATTTTCAATGCTCGTTGTAGTAGAGACATTGTAATTGCAGCTATAACTTATAGTAACGCCGTTGAACAATACTGATGTCAGACGCCTTCGAATAACACTCGCACTAATAGTACTTGCTCGATAATACTCGCTCGAATAATAGCAACCGAATAGTAATCACTATAGAGAATAGTGTAGAGAAGAGAATAGTGATCCGTATAGTAATAGAAGATAGAGTAGAAATTTTGTCCATTTTCAAGATAAGTCACTACTAGATACTTTGAAGTTTTTATAATGTCAACGAATACTCGTTGCGACTAGTGTAATATCAAAGAATACTCGTTGTCACTTTAGTAATGCTCGTTGTAGTAACTTATAGTAACGCCGTTGAACAATACTGTGTCAGACGCCTTTGAATAACACTTGCACTAATTGTACTTGCTCGATAATGCTCACCCAAATATTAATCTGTATAGTGATCCGAAAAGGGAAATAGTGAACAGAGTAGAGAATAGAGGACCGTATATTAATAGAGGATAGAGGCAAAATAGCGATCCGTATAGTATAGAGGATAGACTAGGAATATGGATCGTATAGTAATAGAGGATAGACTAGGAATAGCGATCCGAATAGTATTGGAAGATAGAATAGAAATGCAGATCCGAATAGTGATAGAGGATAGACTAGGAATAGTGATCGTTAGTTGTCATCTACTTCCTACATATATGCGTTTTCTCTATGGCCACGTAGTCTACTTAATTCACTAATGAGATCGCCTGTGTTTGATCACTGGTGATCTATGTTCAAGAGTCGGCAGCAACATTTTATTCCTATATACCAGAAATTAAGTAACAGCAAACCTTCTGAACATATCAGAACATAATATTCAAGCTGTCTGGATTTCTTGGGATTCTGGATTGTCGATATATACAGTACTTAAATAAGTTTTTTATTCATTTGGTTTCTGTTGCATACAGATTTCCTTCAGGGACCCAACAAAACCTAACGTCGGAAATCGTTTAATGACATTCTACAAAGATCCTTTTTGTAAAAGAAAATAGCAAGTTAAAAAAAAAAATACCACACATATTTAAAATAGTTTAAAAAATTCATAATGTGTTAGCTATACTTGTAAGTACAACAGACTACAAGGAATCCATTCAATGAGTCTAACGGCATATTTTCCAATCAATCCAAGAACTCCAACCACAGCTAGTATTATTGATGTTCCCAATAATAAAATAATACCTAAAATCAGATATATGTTACATAGATAAATGGTGGGCTGTAATTGTGTGTATTTCTTTAAGGTTTTCTGCTACCAGGAAACCTTTCAATGAGTCTCTCAGAACCTTTTCCAATCAATCGGACGGTTTCAACTACAAACTAGAATTGTTGGTGTCCTCATGTACCATATTCCTGAGATTTCCACTTCAAGATCCTTGTATTTTGTTAGTTTCGAAGATCTTCAAAAATACATTACAATTATTATTATTATTATTGTTGTTGTTGTTGTTGTTGTTGTTGCTGCTGTTGTTGGTCTTTTTGTGTGGTATCATCTTGCCATTGATTAGTTTTAAGTCCATAATTACCAAGACTCCTCCGGAGTCTATGAGTAAAAAGGCAAAGGAGTTCTCTATGCACATTTGGGACGTTTCGTCTAGATGGCGAGGATTTTGTGGATTTTGCAGTTCCGCACAGAATAATCTTCTGTAGCTCTGAGATGCTGATGTGTCCAGGAATTCTATTCACGTGACTTCCGCTACCAACCTTTATCCTACACAATGTTCCTATCTGTTGCGGTCTGTTTAGGGTCCAGAAACCAAGACACGGAAGACGAAGGTAGCCTGAACAAGTATATTTATATACAAAGCAAGAGTAATGTTAGTAATAAGTAGATAGCAGTGTACGTCCGAACGGCAGGTCAGCACTGCGTCTACCTCAATCCTCTCAACACTATCACAACAGGCATAATTGTCGTTTTAAATTTCTAAATCTTGGTTAATTCTATTTAGAGGTTCTTATAATGTGAAAGTTTCTGAAATCCTTTTTTAGAAACATTGGAGGTATGTGGGGAAAATTATATCAATTAGTTGGCC
Source organism: Acanthosepion pharaonis (assembly GCA_903632075.3). NCBI lineage: Eukaryota > Metazoa > Mollusca > Cephalopoda > Sepiida > Sepiidae > Acanthosepion > Acanthosepion pharaonis. Next base: position 940,442 of record CAHIKZ030000966.1, read on the forward strand.
GGTTCCTTTTATGAATCTATTTATGTTTATGTCTAGTCTATTTGCATCAATTTTCCTGTCTGTGAAGATTAGAATATTCGACAATATAGTCACAGCATTACCATTTGTGGTACCATTCGGATGGTTTTTGTACCATGTATCCAAGAATTCAAAGTGATAGTGTGAACATGGGTGCCAATGGATGTATGGTCTTAGCCTGTCATGTTTAATAACGTGTACTTTCTAAACAAGAACTTGGCACACTGTTACTATATATTCAACCGTTTCATCAAATTTATTATTATTATTATTATTATTATTATTATTATTATTATTATTATTATTATTATTTTCCACGCCTTTTCATTTCTTTGTGTTCATTTTGTTGTTTGTTTTTTTTTGTTTTGTTTTGTTTAGTTTTTTGCTTGTCTACTTTTTCCTTTCCTTGACTGGATTATAAACAACTTTTCCCTTCACTCTCTACTACAGTGTAGCTTTCCTTGGCTTTTCTTTCTTTCTTTATTATTTAAATCCTTCATGGCATTTGATGCCTTTTTCAATTCTTCTTTTTTTTCTTCTAACTCTTCAGCTTCTACTTCTTTTTTCTTCTTTTTTTCTTCTTCTCTATTCTTCTTCATTCTTCTTCATCTCTTTATCCTCTTTTTCTTCTTCTTCCCCTTCTCCTCTTCCTCTTCTTTTTCCTGCTTCTTCTTTCTACCACTCCCTTTCATCATCATCATCATCATCTTCTTCTTCTTCTTCTTCTTCTTCTTCTTCTTCTTCTTTCGCCTCCTCTCCCTCCTCTTCTTCATCTTTTCCTCTTCCTCCTCTTCTTTATACTTCTTCCCCCTCCACCACTGCTACCCATGATATTCTTCTTCTTTCTTTTTCTTATTCATCCTTCTCCCCCTCTTCCTCCTCTTCTTCGTCTCCTCCTTTTCATCGCGTTCTTTATACTTCTTCTTCTTCCTACCATTCCTCCCTTCATAAACGTCTCCCCCTCCTCCTCCTTCTTCTTCGTTCTACTACTACTTCTTGCTCCCACTCCTACCACTCATATCGTTCTTTTCCTACGTCTTTCTTCTTCTTCCTCCTCATCATCATCTTCTCCTTCTAATCCTCCTCTTCTTTCTAATTCTTCTTCTTCCACTCAATTCTCCTATCTTCTTCTTCTTCTTCTTCTTCTTCTTCTTCTTCTTCTTCTTCTTCTTCTTCCTCTTCTTTTGTCCTCCTTCTTACTAGTATTTTTTTCTCTTCTAATACGTTTTTTTTTTCCTATTTTCAATTCATTCATGTCTTTAGGAAATCCTTAAGCCCAACCCTCTCTCCGGAAACAGTTTTCTTTTTACCTTGTTACTGGCTACAGCAAAGTACGCATCAGCTTCTTGTTCGCAACGGTTCCAGCTAAAGGGAAAAAAAAAGGAAAAAAAAACATTTTTTTTCTTTTAGAGAATTTTCCTGGATCGAGAAGGTTTACCAAAATTACGTTCAATTTGTTTATTTAATCCAAAAATTGTTTTCTACCCGGGCTCAACTTGATCGGTTAAGAAGAAACAATTTTTTTTTTCTGTAGGCGAACGAGAAACATTTTAAGAGTTCGAAGCTACTGGAATTTTGGTATCTAATGTTGAAGCTTTTTCAATCAAATTCTTCTTTGTAACATTCCCTGACACGCTACAAGATATTCAGTCGGAGTGACTCGACAAATAACTTTGTGCGATGCGATCGAATTCTCATTGGCTTAATTCAATAGTGCCTCAACATCACAAAAAACCCAAAAAAACCCTAAGTTTGTAAATATCTATCCGACGTGATATGAGAACAACAGAAATATATTTTAGAAAACTGGTGTTTGAATAATGAATTACTTATCTGACCCTAAGCTAAACAAAGATTAACATATTAAATATACATTATATATATATATATATATATATATATATATATATATATATATATATATATATATATATATAATATAGATATATATGTTAAACACATGAATATATAATGGGTGTTACAATGATTTAGACCGATTTTTATGTGAATTAAGTTCAAGCGACTAATGATTTTTTTCTTTTTCCTTCAGATCTGGCGGATATTATTTTTCACACATAATTGGCATGACTTAAATGACATGAACCAGTAGAGAAATACATAAATTCCCACCAGTAACCCTGATTTATTTACTGCTGAATTTGATCCCTATGAATGAAACACCCTTATATATAATCCGTCTTAATGAAACACCCTTTATTAATTCAAATATATGTTAATTATCTGTCTATATTTCTGAGATGAGGTATTATGTATACTATTTACATTATTCGGACTATTGTCTCCATCTTTGTCGCCATATTTATTACGTTTCGGCCGTTGTACGCTTCGGCCTTCTCCAGGTTGTTGGAATGTCTAACTAAACCCTTTATTTCGCTCACTGGGGTAGACTGTTCTAGTTCCACGTGCCATGTTTTAATGTATGTCAGTTATCAGTTAGCTCCTGTTAAATTCCCTCTCCAAGTTCTCCACTGGCTTAACTGGCAGAAACAGAAATTCATACACTGATGTCTTCAATGACACATGTCACAGTGGATAAAGGCGTTGGTTGGACCCAAAGTGTGCGAGTTCAATACCCGGTTAAGGCAGTGGAAAACTCGGTGAGGGGAATTAACAGAAGATAACTGATAACTGACATCCATCGTACTTTATATACTGTACACCCGTCTTGGTTTACAATTGAAGCGCGCAACACCGCCGCGAAGCGGTCACTTTGAGAACTAATACGACTCTTTCCGCTAAGCCCGTAAATTTTTAAATAAATCGCTAACGATTTGACGATATTTTTTTTTTTTATTTTGCCTTCAAATTTTTTCTGTTGCATCCAAAGTCAGTTGATGGGGTGGGGGCTCCATAGATGAGAATTTTTTCTATACTTCCAAATAATTATACCGTCATTTTCGCATTATTCAATAGGCTTATGTATTTTCTGCTTGGCAAAACATATTTCTTGTAGAAGCCAGCAGTGGATTCGGAATTAAATTTTGATTTTAAAAATTCGTCGCATTGTAACTCGATTAATTCCAACTGATATTTTTCTGCCACTTGCTCCACAGATTAATTAGATTATTAGTGTCCAGGGGTTATTTTGGCGGGCCGGACAAAAATACTTCGTGGGCCGGATGTTTCCAGCTGATAGTTTATATTCTAAACTATCAACTTCAAACAACTATCATCTTAGATCAATGATTGAAAATGGCTTTGAGTGAGCGAAACCAGCTAGCTTCTGACGTAAACCATTCTTCTTCGAATATTGTTAACTTGCGCCACAGAGACTTGAAGGGAGCAGTCGACCAGACTGTTCATTTCTGTCGAACTCTCTGCCACGAGCGGAGAGGAACTGGGACGAGGCTTTGCCGCAAGGCAAAGTTTCGTCCGGGGAGGTAGACATTCCCTGAACCCGTTTAGTCTGGTTCAAACGGAATATTTTTGGCCCAGCCTACGGGCTCGGAATACCCACGGTAAACTCGGCCTTGTGCCATATACATCCCTCGTTGGGGGGGGGCTGTTAAATATTAACAGCAACACGAAGAACAGTACGAGATAATAGAAAACATATCACTTGCTGACTTTCCATAGCGAAAATGACGGATAATTATTTGGAAGTACAGACAAACCTCTCATCTCCGGACGCCCCTCATAAACAGACCTCGGATGCAACGGACAGAATGTTATATTTCTGCACACCACTGCTAATGACCTAATGTAAGGAAAAAATAGAAATCGATTACACCCTGTCACTCTAGTGGATCTAGAACTGACCTTATGTTGAAAGAAAGGAAATTAAAGTCGTTGTTTCAATTAAATTGCACAAGGGTGTAGTTACACTCTAAAATTCATTTTTGTAAATTTTATATAAATTCACGAAAATAATTCATAATATTGCATGTGTTATCTAACAGAATGTTCAAATTTTGGGTCTTTTGTGACATCAACCAATTAAAGAGCAAAAATCCTGGCAAAGTTTTTGAATCGTTCAAAAATACTTGTAAAATCTCATACGAGTTTACTTTTTCTATGCACCGCGCCCCATCAAAACCTGGACAGTCATGGATTTATTTTTACTCCCCATACAATTCCCACTTCTACCCTGAATTTACATGAACTCATTAGGTAGGTTCCTGGGTGTCTTATATTCAATATTCCCTGAGAGTGTCAAATTTTTCAAGCCTTCTTTCCACATTATGTTTAATAGAAATTTGAATTGTCTCTTTCTCATTCCAAGTAACATTGTCATTTTTGTTTCTATTTTGCTTTAAACTTCATTGCTGCTCACGTGCTCTGTCAATGCTACTCTCAGCATCCTTCTGTAGAACCAGATATCTGTTGTATATTTCAATCCGCTTTTCTTTGACTTATTTTCTCTATCATTATTTACATTATTTGGATTTGGATTATTGTCTTCATTCTGTTGTTGTTATCACAATGTTTCGGGCGTTGTGCCCTCAGGCCTTTTTTATGCGTCTATCAATCTAGTTAGCCTACAGGGAATTCTAACCTGAACACTTTATATAATCTACGGAGTTTGACTGTTCTCTTTCCACTGCTCATATCTCGGGATATTTCGTCTTGTTCTTATTTTTATTTAGTAATGTTCAATTATTGCTCCTCCATTTCCGTTGAGTATAAGTACACACTGCCCGGCCCAGAGATTGAACTGACTATGTCACCAAGGAAAATTGTGGGGAAATTTTCCAGCATTCACTCACATATAAGAGGATTGATATAAAATAGTTCAGCTCTATTTTCTTTGTTTCTGTTGCCTCAAATCTTTCCTTCATTAGTGAAGAAATTATCCAGAATTTATTGCTGTATAGGAGGATTGATATTACACAGCAGTTTAGATTTAATCAGTTATGTGCCTTGCGTCATACACGCTTAGGCGATCATGTATCTTTCAATACATGACTGACGAGGCAGATTTTTGCCTCGCAGTATGTTACCATTTCTTTCTGCGGTAGACCAGTTGCCATCCAAGCTAGAGAACCTGGTCTGTTCTGCTATTTACCCATAGATGCGGAGGGAGAGACGAAAAGGATTCATACCTTTCCCAAGGGTATTAGCACGTAAGTGAATGTAATGGATTCGACTGGAATTCGAACTCGGCTCTCCGATTCCTCAATCCGTGCCGTTATCCACCGTGCCTCCAGATTACTTAATGAAAGCATAGTAGAAAGGAATCATATTTCTCTCTTCACTGGTTATGATTCAATAAAGTTAGAAAGAGTTTTAGCAGATTATGAATAAATTCAAAATGTCAATTTATTGAAAAACTCTTTCTACAATCGTACACTTCTCAATTTTTCTTCCATTTCAGAATTTTTTTTTTTTTTAAATTTTAATTCAATCTTGCAGAATTCTTCGAAGTGACATTCGCCCAACCCTATTTCGTAAATTCCATTGAGTGTCTAAACAAAACCAGAAAAAGCATGAGTAGTCAGAGAGAAATAAAACGAAGTAAAGAATAAAAAAAAATGAGACACAAATAAATAGCGAATCTAATAGATATTAAAGCTGATCCCATAATCCTCTTCGAGTCGCTTCGTTTTGCCTGACGTAGTCACTCATCTAGCCATGGAATGAAGTCTGAGAAATGCAGATGAGCGAAAGGAATTGGAACAAGAGGACAGAAAGAAAGAAGATTTTAAGAAAGTTACAAATGATTAGGGATGGGAGGGTGTTGGGAAAACGTGGTTATACGCGAACGGTAAGGAGGTAATCTCTCAAAGAGATAGATAGATAGATAGATAGATAGATAGATAGATAGATAGATTTAAAAAATGAGATATTTGCTTACGTGGACATGAACAGATTGACACACACATATATAATAAAAATGGAAAGAGAGAGAATGAGTGATAAGGATATACAGATAGATATACGAACAGACACACACAGACACACACTTATATATATATATATATATATATATAGATAGATAGATAGATAGATAGATAGATGTAGACATTGAGGTCATCATCCAGCAGAGAGTTTGTTTCATAATTAAAACTAAACTTCATGGCCTATCGATTGCGTTGATATTTACTTGCGTAGATATGAACAGATTCACACACACACACACACATTCACATATGTAATTATATATATATATATATATATATATATATATATATATATATATATATATATATGTATGTGTGTGTGTGTGTGTTTGTGTGTGTGTGAGATAAAAATCTACATATCCAACTTTAAATTTTAATAATTTTTTATTTTATTGTTTTTATTTTTTTTCAATTTAGTTTGCAGGAGATTCTGTAATCTTCTCGAAGAAATATTTTTTGTGTAACTTTAGTAAATATATCTGTCAAAATGAGATGTCTGATTTATTTTTGAATTTTTGCGTAATTTAGACGACACTTTATCTAATGCACCCTCGATGTGCATATATATATATATATATATATATATATATATATATATATATATATATATATGATAAACTTTTCTCTATTCTACGTAGACTTTATGAATTTAACCGAAGTATTAATTAGAGGCAAGCTCTCATCATTTTACACCCCAAAATGGCTAGATATAACCGTAAATTCGATGCTAACAGCTACTTCAATCGTACCATTCGCTTGTGGAATTCTGTTCCAGCTTCTTGCTTCCCAATCAACTTTGATCTTCCAAAACGTAAATGCAATGACACTTTCTTGTACTTTTATTGTCCTCCCTACGTGATAGTAGTTTTTTTGTCTCGTATTCTCTAACACTCAGTAATCCATTGCCTCCTCGTGGCTTTATTGACTGATGTTATATTTAGCACGCCGACTCCAGTGTTCTGTAGACAAGCCTTTTTGCAATCGTTCGGTCTACTCCTCACAAAGTATCAGCACAAAAACTTATAACATAGATGTGAGGTAATGGACTGAGATAGATAGATAGATAGATAGATAGATAGATAGATAGATCCAAACAGATGAATAGATACTCATATAAATTCAGATAACAAACAATCGAATGTCTATGTCTGCATTTAAAAATCATCTGGTTCTGTAATTTTTCAGGATCTTTATGCTTTATCATTAGCATCTTCTCTTTTATACACAGGTCACTTCGGTCTCTGAAATTTATTGGAGTTCAAGCTCTAGAGACGATTTTCCATTTCATTTGTGAGGTGAAGCCGTTCTGCAATAAATCCCAATAATATTTCGATAGGGCTGTTTGGTGTTTTTTAGATTCATTTGTGAAGGACGGGCGATGGTTGGAAAAACGCTGTTTCCAATTTCCCGCAGATATTCTATATATATATATATATATATATATATATATATATATATATATATTATATATATATATATATATATATATATATATATATATATATATCTTTTTTGTTCTATATTTTCCTTTTGGGAAACTGTAGCTTCGTATATCACGATTTCTGCCATGCATATTCCTCCTACTGGGCAATCAGATCCTACTCTGCTATTACAGATAGATGTTTTCTTTTTCAATTGATTTGCATTAAGAAATATATATATATATATATATATATATATATATATATATATATATATATATAGAGAGAGAGAGAGAGAGAGGAGAGAGAGAGAGAGAGAAAGAAAGAGAGATAGAATTTTGCGATGGCGTGGCAGAGAGAAAGTCAAATGAAAAATAGATATCATCATGTTAGTTTCCTAATATGACCAAAAGATATATAAATCGAATAGTAAACGTAACGTGCGTCGTTGTAAAGAGTCAGCAAGAGATATGTTTGACATCCATTCTCAGAGTGAGAATTTTCAAATTGTGTTGACGGCAGCGGCAAACCGCTACATCACCGTTCCTAAAATTCATGCCAATTCACTGATAACGAAGGAGATAAGATCTGTTGATAGATATGTTGGCATACGTCTTGAAGGGATAAGATGTCTATTAAAATTTCATGAGAGAATTTGCGGGTAAATCCACACAGGAGTATTCATTCATGCTGGGAACGAATATAAATAATTCAGGCATCTATATGAAAAATGTTTATGTCAGTGTATCACAGTTTTTTAATCAAAGGGACACAACTCTCTAATTTTCATATATCTCATCTTCTTCCTCTATATAATAAATGGGAATGTCTGTGTCACTGTCACACTTTTTCAATTAAAAGAACAAACTCTCTATCTTTTAAATATCTCATCTTCTATATAATACATGCGAATGTCAGTGTATCAGTGTGTGACATTTTTTAACTTTACTCCTAGAGACCGTATCCCAATATATCATACCATTTTCGAATAAGGCCGACTCCGAGAGAAAAAAAAAACAGACCGATATCCAAACACGCAATCCTGAAATTTTGAATTCCTAAGTTTTCATGTCTGCGATTCCTTTCGGAGAATTCTTACGTGATTTTTTTGGCGACACATTAATAGCGAAATTCAGCGAAAGTCATCCATTAATATAAACAATTGTTTGTGTGGAAAGTAAGGACCTACGTGCATCATTTTTTTTTACATTAAGTGGCGAAAAAAGAATTATCGTTGAACGTTTAAAAGGTAAACTTAAATATTAATGCAATACTTAAATATAGCAATACATTTTGGAGTTCTTCTGTAGCTTGTTCTTGCCTATCTCATCTACCACTCCCTCCCTATTGTGATGTAGGCCCAATCAAGAGCCCTCCGCAAGAGATAGCCTAAATGCTGCCCGATAAGGTGTCATTTAATCTAGTTAATAATATTTATCAGTAGATATTTACAATTAGGTACTAGCGATGAAAGATCACAAGAACGTAAATGCAATTTCAATCATTTTTTACAGTCTTCTTGATTAGTCTTGTATCGTTCTCGCTCCTCAGTAAGGCTTTACTCTTCTAATTCTTCCACATCCAATAACCGATTGTGTCTTAGTGGCTTTACTGTCTTGCTTGGAGTGATTTCGATTTTTAAAAAAGAACACATCCCAATCAAAGCCTTGTCAATCTTTAGAGAAACCACTCCTTGATTGATCATGTCTTCAGGGACGTAGAAGTACTCAGTACCCTTGGCCAATTGCTGGTCGGTGAGGCTATTTAACCCATGGTTCAAGGTCTTGAATTCAGAGGTTCCCTTAGCCTAGACTGTTTGGCACCTAAGTTTATAGGCCTCAAGTTGTCTTTCTATTTACCCTTAGAGGACAAATAGCGCCATCCTTTCCCAAGGATAATTCCCCGTAAATGAATGACAATTTTTGTAAATGAATACAACGGACTTGACTAGAGTTCGAACTCAGCACTCTTATTCTCAGATACGCGCTGCTTTCAATTACTTCAGCGTGCCTCAGTAGACCGTAAATTTCATCATAAAAATCTGTGTCGGGCCTTTCACAGAGAAATCGTTCAAAGTTACGGAAGACTAAACGCATACAACAGAATTTTTAGAGCAGAATAAATTAGCATATAAAGCTTACAGACCCAGAAAAAACTAAACATCTCTGATATTTTCACATATATTATGATGTACAATATTTTAATCCGGATATATAGTGAAGCGAAATGCTCTCTGAGTTCGTCTGGTGATATCTCGATTAAATCCATAACAGAGGGAATTTCGAATACTGATTGGCTAATCAAGCAAGGCCTCCCCAACCGTAAGCTGGCCATTATGCCAAGTTGTCTTTGTCCATGCTCCGTGTTGAGCAATTTCTAACAATTTTCTAAAATATTTTCAGACTTTTCTTCACTCTACTGATAACATGTAACGTGAGGAAGCAAATACTGATCGATAGAACAAGATAAATGCAGAAGGACGTACACGTATGTTTTATAGATTATGCAAATGCGTTTTATAAGGTGCGACACATATAACTGTTTGCATAGCTAGGAAAACTTGACTCATTTGCGGAAAGATATTAAAATAATACAGAAATTATACTTGGAGCAAACCGCGTTAATATTTGATAGAAACATTAATTCGGTAAATATACTGGGAATAGAAAGGGGCGTAAGACAAGGATAAATATTTTCAACTTTGCTCTGTGGCGATCCTGATTGTATTAGATGTCCTTCCAGGATTTTGTAATGGCGATCACAATCTTAACACCATAAAATATGCAGATGGAATTGTGTTGATCGTAGACACTGAAAGGGAATATAATGGAAAGGGAAAAAACATCAAGTTTTGAACACTGATGAATCTCACCATTATCATCATCATCATCCCCATCATCATCACCACTATCATCATCACCATCATCACCATCACCATCATCACCATCACCCTCATCATCACCATCATCACCAACATCAACATCATCACCGTCACCATCACCATCATCATCACCGTCATCATCACCATCACCATCATTATCATCACCATCAACATCACCATCATCACCATCACCATCATCACCATCACCCTCATCATCACCGTCATCATCACCATCACCATCATCATCATCATCATCACCATCAACATCACCATCATCACCATATCACCGTCACCATCATCATCATTATCATCATCGTCACCATCATCATCATCATCATCACTATCATCACCATCATCATCACCATCACCACCGTCACCATCACCATCACCATCATCATCATCACCACTATCATCATCATCATCATCATCAAAGCCTTGACTTTTGTAGTCGTAGATTGGGGGTCGGAACGCTGAAGCCAAACTGAAACGCCTCCGCTAAATGTCTATCAACGGCAGCCATCAGCCATTATGGTATAGTTATACTTGGAACAAACTATTTAGAAGCTACGAATTTGGAACAGCAAAATCAAGTCACATAAAAAATTTAATTATTTAGGAAGTGCTTTATCAGAAAACGTATAAGGTGGCACCGAAATACGAAAATTTATTGGACTATCGAAATATGGCCTTCCAAAATCTGAGCAAAGTATTAAGAAACAGGAAATTTTCGTTAGAAAAAACTTACCGAAATGTTGTGCAATATCGGCCCAAACTATGTTGGACAATTTCCCCACAGTCAAGAGGAGAATTACAGTTACAAAACATTAATATCTAAAATTGCACACGGACTTTATAAACTCTCGGTCTATCTATCTATCTATCTATCTATCTATATATATATATATATATATATATATATATATATATATATAGAGAGAGAGAGAGAGAGAGATACTGAGTTTATAAAGTCCGTCTCTCTCTCTCTCTATCTATCTATCCATATATATATATATATATATATATATATATATATATATATATATATATATGGAGAGAGAGAGAGAGAGAGAGAGGGCAGAGGCAGAGGAAGGCATGCTGGAGTAGTGGATAGCGTTTCGTATTGAGGAATCGGAGAACCGAGTTCGAATTCCATTCGAATCCATTAGATTCACTGACGTGATAATAACCTTGGGAAAGGTATTAATCCGTTTCTTCTCCCTGCAGCTATTTGTAAATATCAAGAGATTCTTGCATGGCAACTTGTCTAGGAGAAGGACAACTCTGAATTCAAAACCTTCAAATCTATAAATCAACCATTCGCCCTTGCATGGAATACTGCTGCCATATATGGTCTGGATCCACCGCTGTTCGCCTTAAACTCCTCGACAAAATCCAGAGACTGATATGGTTGGCCCTGATCTGGCATCTCGTTTACAGTCGCTGTCTCCTAGGCGTATCGTTGCTTCCCTCTGTCGTCTCTACAAATAATTTCACTGTAACTGCTCCGACGAACCATTGTCACTGGTTTCCAAACTGCATGAATTTAAACGTCCTACTAGGTTGGCATCTAGGTCCCACCCTTTCATTGTCGAAACTATTAAATGTAGCCGTCTCTTCTGCCCTAATAGCTTCATGTTTCGCACTTCCCGTCTGTGGAATTCCCTTCCTCTTACTTGCTTCCCTGATAGCAGTAATCTCCAGTTATTCAAACGTAATGTCAATCGACATCTCTAGATGCCTTGATCTTATTCCCCGTCTTTCCCGTCATCCTTTTCTATATCACGCCTCTTTACTCTTGCTCCCACACTCTGTAACCCCTTTGGGTTCCATTCGACATTCCAACCACCTGAAGAAGACCAGACCGTATAACGGCCGAAACGTTGTAATAAATATGGCGACAAAGATGAGGACAATAGTCCGAATAATGTAAATAGTGTACCCTTTCTGACCTTAGGTCTCTGGTCGGGACCCGGAATGAAATGAGTACACAACAAAAATCAAAGGAATAATAATAAAAATAATAATAATAATAATTATTATTATTATTATTATTATTATTCGATTCATGGGATAGATTGCAAATACTTTTGATAAACTCTCTAATAACAAAATAAGCACCTCCCATCTCCCCTCTCGCTTGTATCCATCTATCGCAATAAAATATTTTTTTCAGCAGTAAAGCAGAACGTATCAATTAAAGTTTCATAAATTTCTTCTTAGAGTTTTTATAATATTACAAACTAGTGGAAAGGATTCCTGACATCTAATGTCTTAAAGAAAAACAAGATCGACTTATATAAGAATATTCGAATGTAGATCGGTTTCATGGACTGATTTCTTGTTGGCGTATAAATATATGATTGTTGCATTCAGTGTTAAGACTGGCATAAAAATGAAATAGTTCGCATTTAACTACCATGTTCCTCGAAATCTTTTGTGTCTGGACTTCAGTAGCCATTCAGTCGCTCTAATCGGATTGTCATTGAAAACTCACATAATATCAACCAATCACAATCGAGAAAATCAAATTTTCGCTGCTGCAAAGCTTCTCTAATAACATCCGGGTCATCGCCAATATGCACTTCGTATGCAAATGAGAACCGGCAGCTGGCGATGATGACCAGATATTAGACAGATGGAATAACCTGCGACGATCAGACGTCAACGGTTTCATCCGCCCAGCGCACTGGCAGTGAATTTCTCACAATTTGGCGGGAAAAGCGATCTTGAAAGATGATCTGAATTCGTTAGATTTATTATTTTATTTATTTATTTATTTGTTACTTTTTTTTATCTCTCTTTTACCATTTCCCTTTCTCCCCTAAATTTTCTCGTCTTCGCTTAAATATTTTCTTTCTCTGTTGTAGGTTTACTTTTCTTTCTTTTTCTGTCCTTTCTCTTCCTGTTTTTTATTTTCTGTATAAAACCACCGGCCCCACCATTTTCTTCTATTACTTCTTCCGCTCCTCATTCTCCTGGTCTTCCGCCTACTTCTACTCCTCCTCCTTCTCCTCCTCCTCCTTATTCTTCTTTTTTCTTTTTCTTCATCTTCTTTTTCTTCTGCTTCTTCTTCTTCATCTTCATCTTCTTCTTTATCTTCTTCTTTTTCTTCTTCTTCTTCTTCTTATTATTATTATTATTATCCTACTTTTTCCTCTCACTCTCCCCTTCCTTCCACTTCTTTTACTCCTTTTTCTTCCACTCCTTCTCCTCCTCCTAATAGTTCTTCTACTTCTTCTTCTCTTCTTTCCCCCCCTCTTTCTTCATCTTCCACTCTTCTTCCTATTCCTTCGCTTCTCCATTTTCTTCTTCTTCTTCTTCTTCTTCTTCTTCTTCTTCTTCTTCTTCTTCTTCTTCTCTCCCTTTTACCACTTCTCCTCGTCCTCCTCATTATTCATCTACTTCTCCTCCTTCTCCAATCATTTCTCCAGCTTCCACTCCCACACCTTCTTCACATACGTTTTCTTTTCTTCTTACTTCATTGTTTCTTCCTCTCCTCCTCCTCCCTCTTCTTCTACTCTCTTTTCTTCCACTCCTTCTCCGTCTTCTATCTCAACTCCTACTTCTCCTCCTCTTCTTTCTCGTCATCTTTCTTCATCTTTCACTCTTCCTCCTTTTCCTCCCCTCCTCTATTTTCTTCTTTTTCTTCTTCTTCTTCCACTTCTCCTCCTCTTTATTATTCTCCTCTTACTCTTCCTCCTTCTTCTATCACTCCTCCAGCTTCAACTCCAACACCTTCTTCACAGACGTTTTCTTTTCTTCTTCCTTCTTGTCTTTTAATATTCGTCATTTCTGCTTTTTAATATGTTTATTTTTCTTTACATACCATATATCCTCGTGCAAAAACTGATTCGAATATAAACAGTCGCTCGCCCAATTTTATCTCTGAGAAATGACCAAAAATGTAAAACCTGATATAAGTTGAGGTAGTTTATCAACACATTATGTTCAGATGGCACGGCTTTGAGAATTCCCACGAGCGGAGAATAACTTCATGATTTTTAATACTCTGATATCTAAAACCTTTTTTTAAGTGTCATTTAGATTAACGTTTTTTTTTTGTTTTTTTTGTTTCAAACTTGCATTACGCAATTACTTTTTATCAGTTGATCAAATGTTATAATGTTTCAAGTTTCTCGAATAGTTTTTTTGCTTCCATTCAGCAGACAACAATGGCATCACCTTCCGTCTGCAACAGTATTTTATTTAACATCAAAATTGAATGAACCTTGTGCAAAAAAAAAAAACAAAAAAACTTGGAAACCTTTTAACATTCTACGAGTAGATCCATTTTTGCAAAGTTACTAAAGCTTTATATACAAACATAAATAAAAATTGCGAGCACTAAAAATCTTGTAAAATGTTTGTAAAATTAAATTAAAACAGTGTTTCATTGTAAAGCAATCACTCCATATATTATGACCGTTTTTTTTACATAAACGCTGAAGTCGTCGAAAATCAACAAAACATAGACTAGAAAAATAAGCCTACAACCGATTATACAATCGATTTTTTCATCCGCTAAAAATGTATGCGAACTTTAGAAAAAAAAACTTGTATAGATATTGTAATACTAAATTTTATTCAGACATTAATTGAGAGATTCAGACGACATTAATACAAGTTAACTTTAAACTTTGTGATTGTAGAAATCACAAGAGATGCTCAAAATGGTGGCATTTAGCCTTCAGACATTTATTAGTACGGCAAACTACTGCTTGGAAATCGTTGGTCAATGTTTCCAGTGGGATTGCTACACATTCATGTTCAATTTTTTGTCTAAGGGCCGCCTATGTAACGCCATCTTTCGAGAAAATATCGAACTATTGTAAACAGAGTTATCGCGATTTGATAAAATTACAAAGAAACACTTTTTCCTTTCCTGAAGTGTGTATACATTTTTGCCGACTTGTATGTCACAGTATCCATACAAGTAAATACAGACGTTTTATTGTAATCCATCTTTTGAATTTTCTCTGTATAATTCGTGATTTTCATTTTGCTTTTAATTTTCGTCTAACGCCCTGTTCACACTCCTTCCCTGTCTATAGAGTAAGAATCGAGGTTCATCGCTTGTTTCCAGTTTATGAATGTGTTTACGGTTCATTCTAAAGTATTTTTATTCTCTTTCACTCTCAGCAACCGCCTGTGTCTTAGTGGCATTGTCGCCTCGCTTGGGGTGAAATGATTAAAAATACCTTTCTTTTTCTAGGGCCAGTATACCTGCCCTGTCAGTCACCATAAGTGCATAACACGCACAGGCATCACATCCAAATGTGCGCGATATAATGAAAATTTATTTAAATTTAGTCAAATACACCATATAACGGTCAGTTAGAAATACATTCAGGTCAGGTAACCCAGTCCGCTCAGCCAGTCGAAGATATTCTCCAATATCGTGATATAACGCCTAAGTCGACTTAGATGTCTCATCCATTACTAAAAGAACTAACTTTCTGGATACCAGGATTTGTTAGTCCGCCAATACTTCTGCACAGAAAATAGATGCACAGTCAGTCATCTCCAAGGTTATGGTCAAGCAACTAACAATATCTACTTTATGGTGTGTATCCCGAATCCACCCAACTTTCGAGTCTTAAAACTCACGGAGATAATTACTAATGCTCCATTCTGGCGTTGAGGGATGCAAATTGACAAGAAAGTTTATAAAATTTATACTAAAGTTTTGATTAATTGCTCTTACAAACTAAACTAGCGAGAAATTTCGAGTTGAGCACATTCCCCATCATGTCGCTTCATTTAAGTCTCATTCCATTCACACTGTGCTTCATTCACGTTGCTTATCATTACAATCGTTTCTACTAAGACCAGCGACATTTGTACAAAAACGTATATTTTTTTGGATTGTTTCTTTTACGATATATCAAGACTTTGGTCATTTAAAGCAGCAGTTTTTCCCGCCTAAATAAAACCTTGCATATTTTTTTTTATATAAATATTGTTTTTTTTTTTCCTGTCAATTGATGTTATTGGTAATTTTACTATAAAAATGTATTTTTATATTTTCATTTTGTTTATGTCAGGTGGGGGTCACTACTTAACCCATAGCTGGAAACATAACAGGCGTACCACCCCCGTGTCAGGGTGAAGCTGCAAATGACAGCAATTAGGAAGAGTTTCCAAGCTCCTTAAACTACCAATATCCCGGTCAGAGCCCTTGCTGCCAGATGTAGTTTATCGTCAACAAAGACTTGTATTTTTTTAAAATATTTATTAAACTTGTATAAAATTTTTTAAACATAACGCGAAGACATACATACTGCCAAAATATTAATCGTTAAATATTGGGTTGTATTTGATTTGATTTTTCTTAAATAAAGCTGTGCTCTAAGTGTTGCAATATATTGGAAAAGATATGTCAATTATTTTGATTCTTCTTCTTCTTCTTCTTCTTCTTATTCTTATTATTATTATTATTATTATTATAAATATTATTATTATCATTACTATGACTACAGCCTCTAGAAATCCTGATGATACGCGTGCATATTTAATAAGTTTGTCATTGTATGTATGCGGGTTCCAATGGAGAAATGTTATCGCAATTTTACAAAATATATTATATGACATTTAGGGTTGTCAAGTATTGCTCGACAATCCGTGATTTCATCAACGGATGAATGTTAAGCTTTGTCTCCTGTGATAAATTGTTGATATTGTTTTTGGAAATATAATTTTGAAAAACTCTCAGCGAAATTACACAAATATATCATTTAAATTTTATTATAATATGTGGCGAAAGGGCGAGCAGTATCGGAAAAACAGCATTTGCAGTTATAAAGAGGACGGACTCAGAAATCAACATTGTGGGGAATGGCAATTTCCCGCCATAAAAGATCATCAAACAGGCTACTCCC
>CAHIKZ030000966.1:960000-987500 GCA_903632075.3 Acanthosepion pharaonis
CATTTAAGTAAAGGCTCTGTTTTTAATTAAACCCTATTAGTTATATTTACTGGCCTGAATGTTCGAGAAATTTTCGAACCTGTAAGCGTCATTTGACTTGATATGATGTTAAACATCCAACCACAGAGAAGCGTGTGTTTAACAAAATCCGAATTACTGCTCATAAAGACACACCTTTGACGATTTAGATCAACCCAACAATTCAGCTCACGAAACATCGGAGAGCGCATATTTTCTATGAGATTTCTAGAACATTCACCCCTTACATCTGGCCACCGAATTCCCCTGACTACAAACTCCTTAATTATTATGTGTGGGACGCAGTTGAGCGAGATAGCAACAAAATTCCTTATAACACCGAAGATGAACTGAAGGCAAAGATTATGGCCTCATTCACCAAGTGACCGTCCAAAAGAGTTAGAGGAGATTCTGAAATTGTGCGCAGGCCGTTGTTGAAACCAATATTGATTTTATTGAATAAATTTAATCTTTAGTACTTAAAGATATTTTGTGGAAATTTGATAAATTAACATTTTTAACATATCTTTTAAAATGAGATATCAGTATAATTTTCATTTGCGCGTAATTTAGACAACAGTTTATCCATCGCACCCTGCCTGAGAGCTCATTAACTTACTTATGTCTCTCGAATGCACAGGCCGTCAGACACTCTTTTCAAAAATAGCAGGGCGTCTACTCAAGCATGGACATCCCTAAAATAACACTTCTTGTAATAAGCAATACGCGCACACACACAAACACACACTCAAACACACTAAAACACACACTCACAAACACACATACACAAACGCAATCATCAGGCCACATGATTGCATTTAGCATGAAATAGACTGTCGCCTCTGAGTGTTGAAAAGGAAGAGGGTAGAGTCTCGTTCGGGGAGGTTGACTGCCCTTGAACCCGTTTATACGCGTTCGAATAGGGAATAATTTTGGCCGAACCTACGGGCTCGGAGATCCCACGTTAATCCCGGCCTTGTGCCACATGTAACCCCCTTGGGCTAATATTGATATCGAAGAATTACTGAACAGCTGCTGGTGGTATTAGCGATATAGTCAGATTCAGTAGAGTGTCTGACTCGTGAGTGTTAATCTTTAACGTTGTTTCATTGAACAAATTACGTACTGCGCTGTATTCTATATTCATAGACATGGTCAACACCGAGTACGGCTAGTACTACATATTTATTTTGAGAATATCTACTGATGTGCAGAACGAATATCGCTCTTTAGGCAAGCAAGGGACGTACATACTCTAAAACAAACAGGGCACTTAAGAGATCCAACAGCAAGTGTTACATTATCATGCAATTTAAAATGTCGCATGAAACAGATTCTGAACCCGCATGTCTTACCGCAAATATCACATTTCAGTTGCTGGACGTCTACGGCAGTATAGTCAAATATATATATATATAAATATATATATATATACATATATATATATATATAAAAGTGAACATAAGTCAAAACTTAGAGGCGACAGTCTGTTTCATGCTAGATACAATCGTGGCCTGACGATTGCATCTAGCATGAAACAGACTGTTGCCTCTAAGTTTTGACTTCTATGTTCACTTTATTTTTACACACACTCTATCTCTGATATTGAGCACTTTATCCCATAAATATAGCACATATTAAGACCATATTTTTCATATATATATCATATATATATATATATATATATATATATATATATATATTGTCAACTCTCCCGTCGAGATTCGACGTATGAGGGTCAAGCAGATCAGTTTCAGCAAACCAACAGCCCGACACCGGCACATGAGATTTGATTATAATGGTGAAGGTTTCGTGCAGGATTATCCACACTTTTTGAATAGCCGATTACAGAGACCTGGTGCATCGAGTGCCACAAGGTTCCCAAACGACCCTCCGCAGGTTTTGAATTCAGAGTTATCCTTCTCTAGACTAGTTGCCATCCAAGGCTATAGAACCCAGTCTGTCTTGCTATTTACCCATAGCTGGAGGGAGAAGAAGAGGATTCACACCTTTCCCAAGGGTATTAGCACGTATATATATATATATATATATATATATATATATAGCGCATAGTTTCTCAAGCCATTATTATAGTAATATTTTGATCATTGCGGGAACCCCTATATTGATGTCCTTGTGACTAACTAATACTATATTATTATGTTCATTTTTATCATATTCATTATTTATTCTCCTTGTTGATTCTTCGTCAATTTTGGGAATTTTTTATTTCATTCATTTCTTGTATTGTACGGTTTTTATGAACTACTTAATATCCATTTTCTTTTTCTTTTCTTTTTTTCATTGAATCGAATTGTTTCAATACACGATGCTTTTGTGAACGCCTTACTCTCCGCCTTTCTCTTCTCTTTCCTTCCCGTGTATGTATGTTTATAGCTTTATGCGCGTTTAGTTGAGTATCCGCTTGCTCTAATGCAGTCATTTCTCTCTGTCTATATCAGTCTCATTATTACAGAGACTGGTCTTCGATGAATTTATTAACTGACTGACATGATTTGTGTGATTCCATTTTCATCTTCGCGTGATTGGCAACTTTTTATCTCGTTTCATCATCTTTTTTTTCTTTTTATTCGGACGTTACTCCCGTCCATATTAGTGATACGAATTCATGGCTCTTCCTACTTTTCCTCTTTATGTTTCCTCTTACTTCAGCTTCAAACGATATATGCGCGCCTAAAATGCTCGGCCTGACTAAGAAAGGAACATTTTAGAGCCATAAAAACTAAATGCTATTACAAACATTTACCACATACTTAAAATCGTTTCTCCAATTTCTGTTTCTATTGCCTACAAAAATCCTGGTGTTTTATCACTGAAATCCCGTTTTTCCGCTGTTGTCAACACTGCGAGATTTGACCAAAAAAAAAGAATAAAAAAGAAAACGATTTTAAAACAAGAAATCGTCCGATAATCCAAAATTCGTGAGTGGGAAAAATTATCTATGTACTCAAATAACAAATTCCCTAAAGTATTCATCAGTATACCAGCCTTGTGATCAGATACATTTTTCCGGTCGGATTTTTTAAATCATTTAATGCAAGGCAATATGGTTACTAACAAACGTGTGTTTATTTGACGTGACAGAATACGAGAAAAAGAAAAAAAAACATTACTAAGAAGAGAGAACAATAAAAGAACTGGATTTAATGACACCGAAGATAAAGAATGAAAGTGCATTTAAATTTTTGAAGATCAAATTTAACTGTAAAACAAGAGTTCAGAAGAATATTTCACAAGGGAGTGTGAAAGAAGAAACTGTTGGCATAGAACTTACGGTTACCACTAGTCATTTCAACCGATGAGATCTAGGTGCCAATAGAGGAAAGTTCATCAGATCAGTTACCATTAAAATATTTATCGAAAAGGCACTGGGACGCTACATTACGGTGGTGAGAAAATGACAGGTCAGGAATGGAAACATTGCCAATTTTTCTACGGATGTTATCAAGAATCTCTAAATACATAACAGAAGCACAGGAGAATATCTTGGATTTAATCAACACCATATATATTGTTATTCTATATCAAATGTTTGAGCTGTGGTTATTAACATGAATCACATGTAAATCGGTAAAAATATTCCCATCATGCAAAAATTAAGTAAAACTGTAGAACGCAAAAAATACTGAGTCAGCTGATTCCTAGGGACTCAAAGATTCCGATTAGTTAGCTCACCATTCGTCTCAAATCGTCGTCGAAGTAAGACGTATATTCCGGCACATTTACAAAACCAAGGCATCGTTGACGCAAACGCGAACAACAGCAAGTAAAGAGCAAACTTCTCAACATGGTTGATCCAAATCCCGAACACTTACATTACCTACTCACGGACACAGATTCTAACATTTGTCTTACACACGTGATTATTTCTCATGGTTTATGACGACGATCAATCAATTTTATTTTGTTTTATTCCCGTTTCCTTCATTAGTCTTCGATGACAACTCTCTTTTATATACCCCAACATGATGTCTTCAAACAAAAATTCCCTCACTGACAAATGAAATATTAAGGAGTAGTTCAACTTCATTCCAAACCCCATCCTAGGTATGGCGATAAACCACATCCAGCAGCAAGGTCTCTCATCGGGAAATTGGATGTTTTGCAGATAGTGGAACAACCTTTTTAACTGCTGTTGTTCCCAGATCCACCCTATAGGGGAACCAGTAATAAAGAGTGCCAGAGAAAAGTGATAATAACAACAAAAATTGCAATATGAACTCTGGTAAAAAAAAATGATTTGATATCAGCAAAAATTGCAATATGAGAACTGGTAAAATATGGTTGCTGAAGAAATTCATGCACAGATGTCCTCAAGGACACTGGCGCAGTGGATAAAGTCGTTAGTTAGGACCCAAAACAATGTGAGTTCAATATCTGGTTAAGACTGTGGAGATCTTTGAGCGTGGAATTAACAAGAGATAACTGACATCCATTAGACGTGGCACGTAGAACTAGAATAATCTACCCCAGTGAACGAAATAAAGAGTTCAGTTTGATATTCCAACTACCTGAAGAAGGCCGAAGCGTACAACGGTCGAAACGTTGTGATAAACATGGCGACAAAGATGAGGACAATAGTCCGAATATTGTAAATAGAATACATTTTATCTACAAACAATATATCTGAAAAATATATACTTTACTCTGAATGTAAAAAATTACGTAAAAAATATCTGTAGTTCAAGGCATAAAATTGCGTTCAAAATATTCAGATTTCGGCATTAAATAATTCATAGATCCTTCTGAAGATGGACATTCAACAACATCCCTTGTTTATTCTAAAATACTGTAGCCATTATATTTACAGTTGATTCACTTCAATTCCATAAGTCTTGGAGACGCTAATTCCCTATACAGCATGGTCAAGTATTTTATCTTACGGGATATAACGATATAATCATTTTCATTATCGGTGACAATTTGAGCCCAAATAATTTTACTATATCGCAAGTAAGGCGGGGCAACACTTTTCACCTTCTTGGCTTCAGGTTTGCTACTGACATGAAATGCAGTGATTACATTGAATCAATGGCCACGTCCATTGCTCGGAAAATTAGTTCGCTGTCTCGTGCCAGACATTATTTTTTCGTCAGAGTTCATCTTGCACACACACACACACACACATATATATATATATATATATATATATATATATATATATATATATATATATATATACATACCATGCGTTCGTTCGTTGAATATTGCTGACATGTCACATGACTCGTGATATGCAATATATTATAATAATATATATCTCGGAATTCTTGACACAAATTTTAAAACGAATCTGTAATGTAATCGATCCTGACCTGGCAGCTCGACATCACTCATTTTTCACCTACACGACGTGGCTTCCCTGTTTTTCTACAAATATTTTCGTGGTAATTGTTATGATTAGCTTTCTTCCTTATGAAACGGCGGCATGAATTTTAGCGTGTTACTGGATTGACACGTTTTAATGTTGAACTAGCTAGCTGCAACTGTTGAATTCTCTTCTGCTTTCTTGCTTCTATGCACCTACAATGTTCAAAAATGTAAAGGCAACGCCAATCGTCATCTTGTGTCTTCCTGAGCCCTTTTCTTTTATCATCCTTTCTACTTGCTAT
Organism: Acanthosepion pharaonis; assembly: GCA_903632075.3. NCBI lineage: Eukaryota > Metazoa > Mollusca > Cephalopoda > Sepiida > Sepiidae > Acanthosepion > Acanthosepion pharaonis. The sequence continues at coordinate 965,652 of CAHIKZ030000966.1, forward strand.
CATCTTTTCACTGTCTTTCAATTCCTGTAGCCCTTTGCGTCTTAGTGGCATTATTGCCTTACTTGTGTTGGTTCTTGGAGGTATCCATTATGTATCGATTCTGTATTTTGAAAAATATTGGCAGTCAGCTGACTGACAGGTTCTGCATGAACCAAACTGATCATTGGGTCAGGTCGATATTTGCCCTGTTCGCACCAGAATCAAAAATGTAGATAGCGGTCTGTTTTACAATAGAAAAAAAAAAAAAAAAAAAAAAACGCCGTCTTTATATTTGTCATTTCTTGGATGACGATAATATCTCAGGAATTCCTTTTGACGAGATCAGTCAATGAGAATGACAGGACTGATTACAACTCAGAACTAATTTCAACTTGGAACTAATTTCAACTCGGAATTAATTTCAACTCGGAATTAATTTCAATTCAGAATTAATTTCAACTCGGAACTAATTTCCACTCGGAACTAATTTCCACTCGGAATTAATTTCAACTCGGAATTAATTTCAACTCGGAATTAATTTCAACTCGGAACTAATTTCAACTCGGAATTAATTTCAACTCGGAACTGATTTCAACTCGGAATTAATTTCAACTCGGAACTAATTTCCACTCGGAACTAATTTCCACTCGGAATTAATTTCAACTCGGAATTAATTTCAACTCGGAATTAATTTCAACTCGGAACTGATTTCAACTCGGAATTAATTTCAACTCGGAACTGATTTCAACTCGGAATTAATTTCAACTCGGAAATAATTTCCACTCGGAACTAATTTCAACTCGGAACTAATTTCAATTAAGAATTAACTTCAACTCGGAACTAATTTCAACTCAGAATTAATTTCAGCTCGATTTAAAACCAAATTTATCAACTTCTGTGTATTCCTAAACAAAATGCAGTCAGTTGGTGTTAATTATTTAATTTAGCATTAAAAATCCTTAGTAGAGAAGATAATTCAACATTCATCTTTTCTGGAATTTTCATTCTTTTTTGTTGTAAAAGTGGTACTTTTTGTTATTTACTTTTATTCATTTAAATCTGATGCAATAAAAATCCAATGTCCTTTGTAGCAAGAACAGTAGATTGCTTAACTGTCTTTTTTTTTAAATAACTCTCGTTCAAAAAAGCCATTATTGATCAAAATTTAAGAGAATAAATAAACTGAATCTTAATTTCGTCTTAAAACTTCACAGATTTATTGAAATTTAAATCTTTATTCCTGAGTTGAAATTAGTTCCGAGTGGAAATTAATTCCGAGTTGAAATTAATTCTGGACCCTGTCAATGACGTAGAATAAGAACGTGATAATTTGTTAAAGGAGGTGATACCATTGATGTGGCACAGGCTAAGAACATTTCAGCATTCGAAACATACACACTCACTCTCACACACACACAGACGCGGGAACAGGCACGCACGCACATACTAGGTAGCGTAGCTTTCTGGAAAGTAAGTAAATTATCATATCACAATATTTCGTTAGAAAAAGAAAGCAATGCTGAGCTACTGTTGGGTAATTATCCTTCAAACAAAGTATCGATAGACAAAATGTTTTTTTTCTATCCTCTGCCAGCCGCTGTGATGAAATCATTACCTCGCTCCATCGCCAATGAGACACACTACACGAGTTGCTCTGTTTCGCGAACCCTCGTCCATTAATCGAGACGCAATCCTTCCAAACTCCCTGAGGAACGCCATCGAACGAGGGTCAATAACCTCAGAAGTCTCCTCCGCCACTGGAGTAAAAATAAATCTGTCCACAAAAGAAGAATATTTAACCATATTTTTTATCTCCGCGTACCGAGCGATAGACCCCGGCTGAACCGCGAACCTGATCAAATTACCGGTCGAAAATGTATCGGCGCAGATCACATCCCAAATCAACGACTTCCCCACTTTAAAAGTGTAAATGGTGATCCCATCCGGCCGCGTTCCATCACTACAGTCGAGGCCTACTGGGTCAACACCTCTTCTGATGATAATGTTGTTTATTGCTTTATGCTTTGAAAATAGGCCAAAAACAACAGGAGAGAGGATGCAACCCAATTCATCACTCTAAGCTCCACATCTGCATCTGTAACGCTCACATAGAGCCCAACGCGGATCGCGATTCCTACTCGAGTGCCTTCTATATCACATTGAATGCCGGAGACGATGAAAAGACTCGATCGACTAAGTTGCCGTTCGGCAGAAGGGTTTATCCTGTCCACAACGTCATGTAGAACAATCACGCGGTCAAGATAAACACTCAGTTGTGGAGCAAGCTGAGTGAATGATAGCCCAACCTTGAGAAAGAGAGCTATTTATGGTGCCATGGAGCATCTCATTGTGCTCAATTAGAATAGTCCATTGCTTGGGCTGTGATTGGCTGCTGGTACATGAGTGGAGGTATTTCTGTATAAATACCAGCTTGATTCATCAGTTAGTTTGCAGGGTTTGTATTGAGTTACAACCTGCTTTATTTTTGTATGCCAGCTGGACGCTAGCTGGGACCCTTACACTGGTAAGTGCTGTTTATTGTATTGTTATTCTACAATTGAGAATAATATAGACAGAAAATATAAGCAACTAGGAAGACTTATGGAATACAGGAAATATCAGAAAACCTCAACTGACTAACAATCAGAAACAAAAAGTTGAAATATCTGAGACACATGATGAGGACCAACGACTTGAAAATTTTAATACTCACAGGACGTATTGAGAGAAAAATGAACAATCTCAACGTAGACCATATCGTTCGCGAATTTTGCACTTAAACTTAAGGAGCACCAACTGAAGAATGAAACCTGGACTATAAGGTCTTGCTCGATTTAGATGCCAACACTGAAATGTTCTTGAATCTCTTTGTCTGGACTGTAAGCTAATCGAAAGATTTGCGCTTGCGCGATAAGACTACACGTTCAGATAAGCTAAGAGTTCAAAAGTCACAAACTACATTTCGCTCTTTAAAGAATCCTTACTGGCTTCCCCCCGGCATGGGTGTAATTAACATTCAGGAGAAGAACTTATTGCGTCTTCACGGTCTCATGTTTTCCACTGACATGAAGTGGAATGATTATATTGAATCAATAGCTAGATCTGCTGCAAGGAAAACTGTTTCACTGTCCTGTGCTAGACACTTTTCCCACAAGTATCTATTATTCGATATCTACGTCTACACTTCGTCTCTCCATTAAATATTATCATCACATCTGGTCTGTTTTTTTTTTTTGTTTTTGCTTTTTGTTTGTTTTTGTTTTTCTGTTATGGCGATCTTTCTAAGCGTAGCTTAGATATGGCACAAAGCCGAAAGTATGGGGCACCCAATGAGGATCGAAATCATTATTCCGTAATTAATATAGTGAGACAAGTTAGTACACAAGTTCGAAGAGCTCCTGGCGAATCCTTTAGTATCAAGTAATTTTTGACCAAATACAACGAGGATCTGCAATTCTATTGATCCTGATCTGGCATCTAGACTCCGATCACTTTCAAACTGTCGTAAGGTAGTAGCCCTTTGCTTTGTAATTTTTTTTAATAATTTCTGCTTTTTGTTCCTCGACTTCACGAATTTAAGCCCAGTACTAAATTGGCTGATAGGTCTCATCAGTTTATTTCTGAAATTGTTAATAACCACAAGTTTTGTTCTAATAGTTTCTTCTCTTGTACTCTATTCCACCTTTTGGCTTTCCTACCAACTCATGAGGTATACGAATTACTTGTCTCTGTCCTTCTTGCTTTCAATACGTCCTCTGTGTATCAAATTTTCCAAGTTCTCTTTCCTCATTACGTGCCTCATAACGTTCAACTGTTATCTTTCTGATCATATACACACGTGTCCTTTTTGCTTCCATTTTTCTTAATACTTCCTCGTTGTTCACATGCCCCTTCCATGATATTCGCAGTAGTCTTAAAGAGAGCAACATCCCTTGGTGACGCATGTTTCCTCTTTATCGGGATGTGCTGGTGGGGTAATGGATGGAGATAAGACATAAGAGTGTCGAGTTGAAATTCCAGTCGTGTTTGTTTCATTCATTTGTGAACAAATTTTGGGGAAAGATAAGAACCCTACTCTTCCCACCAGCTATGGGTTAAATAGTCAGACTTAAAAAAAATCATGAATAAAAGAATTATCATTACAATCCACAAAACGGATTAAAATAACCAACTGGCTGTAAAAAAATGATCAATATCCTCTTCATCTTTGAGAAAATTGCTCAGCCTTCAATACTGTAGGGTAAGGTTGATATTACATTGCAATTCAACTGAATTTTCGTTGTTTCGAATGAAATTTTACTTTTTGAAGACTTTGCTTCGTTTATGGAAGGGATATTTCACTTTTCCAATGCAACTGCTGTACTTTCTTTATTTTTATATTTTCAATGTTTAGATTGCATCTTGGGATAAAAATGCACTTTCCTACTTGTCTTTGGCTATTTTCATATTATTTTTAGCCGTTTTCATACTGTCAACATGTATTTTATTTCTCAGTTTTGTTTTGTTTTTTCGATTTTGCAGAAATAGAAATGTTTTTTTTTTTTTCTGATGCTATGCTTACACTTCGCTTATTTCCGTTTTCGCCTCTATATGTGGATGTCATAATTATTCACTGAAATAAAATCTCCTGTCAGAAGATCCAGCACACTCTTCTTCCGTGCCCAACATGTGAAAAAAAAAATGCTTTTTTTTTATTTTTTATGTGTAAAATACATTCTATATGATCGATCATTCTTTGTTCACTGGACTTCCATTCAGTAATATTAATAACACCAAGGGAAAAAAAACTATTTTTTCAAGCAAGTTTGGCATACGGACTTTCTAGCTGCCTTCATCAATACCCTATCGGTCGTTTAAAATAACGAGTGGGGTTATTCTGATCCAGCATACAACGGGAAATACTTGAAAAAATAGCAAAAAGAGATCTACTTGGTGGCAAAGAGAGTTGTACATCTCTCACCTGCTTAAATACCCGACCTCCTTTCCCTGCTAAAAGTAAAGATTCTGAATTCTGAAATCAATGCAGGCTGGCGCTTCAAGTTGAACTGTTATAGTTTAATTTTCTCAGGGCAATTGTTTTTCCATTTTTTTTTTCTTTTCTTTTTTTTATCTCATCAACGCAAATAATCGTTGTAACAGTTTGACCATAAATAAATATTTTCACGTCTGGCAAAAAAAAAAAAAAAAAAAAAACTTGTTATTCTTGGAAAGCTAGCTTGTCACAGTCTTGTCTTTCACATTCGAAATTTTACCGTAAGAATTTAAGCTTAATATCGACTACATTACACAACACTTTGAAATAATTAGCAACAACACATTTTTATCTACAAACAATATATCTAAAAAAAAATACTTTACTGTGAATGTATAAATTATGTAAAAAATATCTTTATTTGTAGGCATAAAATTGCGTTCAAAATATTCTGATTTCGGCATTACATAATTCAGCCTACCAAACATTCCAAACACAATTATACCCATAGATCCTTCTGAAGATGGCTATTCACCAACATACCTTGTTTATTCTGAAATATTGTAGTCATTATATTTCCAGATGATTCACTTCAATTCCATCAGTTGCAAATTACCTAGTATTTTATCTTCCGGGCTATAACGATATAATCATTTTTATTATCGGTGACAATTTGAGCCCAAATAATTTTACTATATCGCAACTAAGGGGAGCAACTCTTTTCACCTTCTTGGCTTCAGGTTTGCTACTGACATGAAATGCAGTGATTACATTGAACCAATGGCCACGTCCATTGCTCGGAAAATTAGTTCACTGTGTCGTTCCAGACATTTTGTTTTCGTCAGAATCCATCTTGCACACACACACACACACACACACACACTCACACACACACACACACACATATATATATATATATATATATATATATATATATATATATATATATATATATATATATATATATATATATACTATTCGTTCGTTTGTTGAATATTACTTGTAATATGTAATATATTATAATAATATATATTATGTAATGAACAAAGTCCGACAATTATTTTAAGAGATTTTTTTATGTTTATACGTTCTTTTTAACGATACAAATATTTAAGTAAATGCTCTGTTTATAATAAACAGTATTAACGGCATTTACGTGCCTGATGTCTGAGAAATTTTTCTTAGAAAATATGCGTCCTCCGACAGGAATCGAACCTGTATCCTATACGGAACCGTCATATGGCCTGACGTGCTTTTACCGATTGAGCCACAGAGGAGCGTTTCGGTTAAAAACAATAAAATCGACCTTGATTACCGAAACGCTACTTTGTGGCTCAATTTTTAAATGGGAGATATTAATGAACTCGAAATTGGTTTACTGACGATGTGTTTATATACTGCCCAGAAGACTCAGTAGCTGGGATGTTTAAGTGGCTTAGAATTTAGCGGTACCGGAAAGCAAATCGCTGGTTCTTGTTCAATTCCTGATTTGATCGTTCCGTTTCTTTTTATTATTATTTTTTTTGCACGAATCCATTCGGAAATGTATGAATCCATCTTTTTTCCGCCCAACCTATGGTCATTTTCTAAGTGTAAAAGTATGGGACGCCCGGTGAGGAGCGAACTTATTTTTAAGTCGCAACTGATCTAGCGAGGCAAGCTTTCAGACCATTACACCACGCCGAGCTGCCTAGTGATTTTCTAAGCATAGCTTAGATGCGGCACAACGCAGCCAGCGAGAATCGAGCTCACCTTTAAGCCGTAATGGCTCTGGTGAAACATGCTTGCTGACCATTATGTGATACTATTTATTGTTACCGCGGTAAAGTAAAACCTAAGAAAGTTTGCTTATCAAGAGAAAGTGTTATGTACTGAGACATTGAAACAAGAGGGTTAATTCCAAATACCCGTTAGAAGAATTGAAAATTTAATTCACGGATAAACGACTTGAATTGTATGTCAAGCAGTTTGAACAATGGAAAAGTGACCCAGACTTAGGGGGCTGGGCAATGTTGATTGACACATAGCTGCAAATGAAAGCTATAAAGCCAAAATTTCGTTTTTCGTAAACAGCGAATTTGGAGTTGATTACCCTGGTCGAACGTTGAGCTGAATTACCATGAGTGGGTGGATAAACCACCCATGCTCACTGAGGAGATTTAGTGAGAGATAATAATATGAGAGAGTGGAAGAAGGGAATTCTCCAGAATTATCGAATTCTCTTACTTCGCCAGCTCGGCAGAGGGAGTCGTAGAAGCGAGAAGAAAGACAGGAGAGACGGAGATAAGAGCAGAGAACGAGAGAGACCCACGCGATTATTTGCCGACGAAAGCCTCCGACTTCAGATTATGCCGAACTTTACCAAAACAGCAAACCAAAGTTTATCAAATCGACAACAATAATATCACTTCCGATTTAGATGCAGGTTGGGCTGATAATAAATTGCACGCGAACTCAGATATAAACCAATTATTGTACAGAGAATTGATATAAAAACAGTATTTACTTTTGTTCAATTTATTCGAGTGTTATTTTTTTTTCCTGTACGTCAACTCCATGCTTAGACCAGCCCAACATGAAGATACCTGCGACGATTCGATCCTGGTTGCCTTATGATCAAACTTTAATCACAACGTGGGATAAGATTAGCTCGGGATTGAAGCGGTCACTTCAGCGACCAGCCCAATATGAAGTTACCTGCGACGATTCGGTCTTGGCTGCCTTATGACCAAACTTTAATCACAACGTGGGATAAGGTTAGCTCGGGATTGAAGCGGTCACTTCAGCGACCAGCCCAATATGAAGATACCTGCGACGATTCGATCTTGGCTGGCTTATGGCCAAACTTTAATCACAACGTGGGATAAGGTTAGCTCGGGATTGAAGCGGTCACTTCAGCGACCAGCCCAATATGAAGATACCTGCGACGATTCGATCTTGGCTGGCTTATGGACAAACTTTAATCACAACGTGGGATAAGGTTAGCTCGGGATTGAAGTGGTTACTTCAGCGACCAACCGTTGTGTTGGAAGACTTGGACGACCAGGGACGTTGTTGTACGATTACAATTCCACCGCCTCGAAGTGCCCTTTCCGCCCTAGCTATGTGTTAAATCGCAGTTCGGACTCTGATCTGTAAACTTTGCTAATATTCCGGCCAGGCGTACAACTCTAAACACCTCACAGTAGTATCAACTATATGACAGTCAGTTTGCACATTCAAAGACGTTCAGGCACCAACAAAAATGATGTTTGTGATGCAGAAAAAAATAAAAGACAATTTATATTCTTGTACATCCGGGCAACCTTTATTGTTTAAAAATCATTTCACCCCTAAGTGAGACAATAAATCAACAAGTGGTTACTGAATGTGAAAGCATAGGAACAAGAAAGACATTATTAATGATCAAGAACGATAAAATAACAAATACTAAGAAGACAATAGATAACGATTGACATTGCGTTTAAATTTTTGCAGATCCAAATTGGCTGGAAATTAGGAAGCCGGAAGATAGTTCCACAAGCGAGAAACGAGAAAAAAAAAACTCAGCAAAGACCGTACGGTTACATCGAGCCAATTTAATCGTGAATTGAGAAGACATTCGTGCTTATATAGTACCGCACTTAAATTCGAAAATCTAGGTACCATAGAGCAAAGTTTACCAGAAAGATTACCATGAAAGTATTTCTAGAAAATGCACAGGGGATCTATATTACGGCGATGGCAAGGTCTGTAGCAATAACATTGGAGATTTTATCAGGAATCTCTAAATATATAACGAGATCACCAGACCAGATGTGGCAGCAATATTTGAAGCATGGACGAATGGTAGATTTATAAATATGTAAGATAGATTCTGGAGACAAAAAAATGTCTGCAGTTCACAGGAAAACAACATTACTAGCAGAAGACCTACCAATTGACTATAAACATCAAGGAAATCCGAAATGAAAGATTTATTTAATTTTAATGTTCTCGACTCACTGCTACGACTTGAGATATTTCGTCTTGTTCTCACCCTCCTATTTATTACTCACGTTGCTATCTGCCCCACGGATGTGAATCACGTTGTTATCATTACTTCGGAACATGTCTTTTTCTATTGTCTGATCATGACGTCAGGATTTTTGACATTTAATGAGAAAATTCACCAATGATAAGTGGCTACAAATTATCAAATTCCCAAAGCTACGAAGCACCACAAACAGAAATAGCAGCACAAATAGCTTTTCAAGTAGCAAACGAAAACTGCTACTGATTTGAATTGGATAGATCATAGAATGTCGAATTACTAATATTCGGAATCCTTCATATCCGGACTGCCTCATATCCGGAATCCCGTATATCCGGACATGATTTTTATGTGTATATTTGAACTATTTGGTTCTGATTTGAAATTTTTGCTTTTCAGGAAATTTACTTTGGATAATTGCTTATCCTAATGGCTTGTATTTCTTACAAAAGATGATGAGAATAAGAGGAAAGGAAGACAACGAGACACATGTGCAACAAGATAGCGACGAGATGCATGATTGTGATGAAGCCTGAACTGAAATTGAAAAAGCTATTGAAAAGATTGGAAGTTTTATGGAAAGAAAGCCAGTATACAGCTATGACGAGTGAAATAACGCAAGCAGAGTTTAAAATGATTTTCGTTTAAAAAATTCAAGAACAAAAGCAAAACGAAATGCGGAAAAGGTTGAGAATGGCATTATAAGAGAAAAAAATCATGCAACAGCGATTAAAAAAAATTCTCGTTACATTATGATATGTCCCGGGAAGGAATATATTTGTTCGAAGTAGCTAAGTGGTTTAGGCTACTGTAACCGAGTAGAACAATCTAGCAGGTAGCAGTAATGGAACTGGTCCTCGTCGTAGTCGCAGTCAATCGGTGTAGGCATTGGCTATCCTATACCAATAGGATAGCCAATGGCGTAGTCCAATGAGCGTCGTCCGTATCTCTACATCAGTCTGTATTTATGGCTGACACCAGACAATCATTATTTGCTTTGCATACGTGGCATATTAATTTACTGTATTTTCATAAACATTACATTTTTTCTCCTTACAATCAATCCCATTATATTTCACTCACCATTAGCTTATTTTTTTTATTGAAAATAAGCGTTAAACCTGATTTCAGTTCTTTTCTTTTAATCTAAATATAAGCCCTTATATCCGGTTGTTGTAACCAATTCCTCATATCCGGTTGTCAGAGATTCTAATGTAGAGTTATTCGCGATATCTACTGCTGGGAGAGTCGTTTCATTGGGTTGTGCTGGATAACATTTCTAGCCAGAATCTGTCTTATACCTATTTAAGTTTACTATCCATCCGTGAATTACTGTCACAGCTAGTCTGATTCTCCTGCAATATATCAAGAGATTCTCAACACAATTCAAAAACGAATCTGCAAGGTTTTGACCTGTCATCTCGACTTTAATCACATTCCGACAGCCGTAACATAGCTTCTCTCTGCTTTTTTATAAACATTTTCATGGTGAGCTTTCCTCTTTGGTTACGGATTTAAGCGTTTTACTAGGCTGGCTGTTAGATTTCATCATCTTAATGTTGAAATTGTTAAGTTTAACCGTAAGTTCTATTCTGATAGTTTCTTCTCTCGCACTACTCACCTGTAGAAGTCTCTTCAATCTTCATGTTTTCCTGTCTTCTTATATCTTCAAAATTTGAATGAAACCTCAATCGTCATAATCTCTCTTTCTAAACCTTTTTCTATTTTCCTCATTCCTTATTAAAGTATTCTCAATTTCATTCACTCTCAGTTTGTGTTTTTATTAATTTGATTGGTAGAAAATGATTAGAAATTAAGATAGATTTCTTAATCCATTCCAAAATATCGTGTATCTTTGTCGTAATGTGTAAATATCTGACCAGAAACAAAATTACATTGCCAGTAAGTTCTAATTCCAATTTCGCTGTACCCTTAAATTGTTATCTACGCTAGTCATCAAACAATCGATGGACTGCCGTTATAGATTTTTGGGATTTTTCTTGATAATTTCCCAAATCTGCGATGACATCGAAATCCCGGCTCGTCTCTCCCAAACCTGTTGTTATTTCTTCTTCGTGAACTGAAAAGACATTGGCATTGGTAAGCAAACGGCCAGTTCCTTTCATTTCCTCAGTAAAACTGATATCCTATAATCTGCGATGTGATTGGCCGAACACTCTGCAGTTGGGCGCAAGATGGCGCAGTTTGTCGAGCGGAAAAAAAAAGAAAATTTCATTTTCATGTTCCGCAGAGGCCGCCAAAAGATGTCGTTCACATGAAAAAGCCAACTGATTGGAATACACCGAGCAGAGCACGCATGCGCATCAACACGGGAAACGCTGGCGGTATTTTTCGTTAGGTGTTCTTTATCAGTGTTTATATAGAACTGAGCGTTCGGTCACATTGCCCTGATAGAGAAATGGAGGCGAATTATTAATGCTCTCGTCTCGAAAAACGCTTTCTATTCAACATGAAAATCATCCCCAAATCATTCATATTTTTCTCCGCCATCTTCCTCAAACTTCTCGAGTTGACAGGAGTCTTTTATTGACGATCACCTCACATTTCTAGGCCGCATCACGTTTTACACTTCAATAATAGCTTTACATGATCTTTTTTCCCCTTTTACTTTTAGACGAAGTCATATTTCTCAATCTCTTAGATGTTGATTTAATTTATTTAGTCTGACACAAGGCATATATAAATTCAGTGAAGTTCTAATTCTTCTTCAGGACGAGTTTGTGAGTCAAAGCTCAACAGCTGGCGACTTTTCCTTTATTTATATGTCCTCTTTACATATATAGGTAATATAGACAATGTTCAAAAAGCAACAGATTGAGAAGGATAAACATTCACAGCCGACCCCATAATCTGATTAGCATGTAGAAAATTTTGTGCTAGTGTTATTCAAATAGCGTTCTTAAAACGGAATGAAACACAATTTTATAGGCCCAGCAGCTGCAACGTGTCGATAAATGTTTACTCAAAAATCGTCATGTGCCCATCAACAGGGAAGTGTTGTTCTCCACCATGATAATGCAAGTCAGAAAAAATCTAGAATAACACAGGAAAAAATAAAACTCAGGAAATTCGTTCTTCTATTCTACGCCAACTGCCATATTCCCCTAACATTCCACCAACCGATTTTTACCTTTTTCGAACACTGCAAAATTCTTTGATGTGGAAAACTTTCTCAAACGAAAACCATATTCATGAGTTCAGTGAAAATTTATTCGCATCAAACCAGCTGAATTTACCTTTCGGATAAATGACAACAGGTCAGTACAAATAATGAGGGATATATAAATGGATAAAATCTAATTGTACATTAGGCAAACCGGACGTATAAAGGTGTACAAGGCATATGATTTAATGGGTGCTATATGGTCGAAGATTTTTAGATAGTGCCTAGTTAGATAGATATTCGAGTCGTTCAAAAAAAAACTCTCAGCATCCCGCCATGTTGATTTCCCAATACCTATGCTCATGGATAAAGATGCAAAGTGCGTGAACCCTAGCAGACATGCCCAATTATTTAAAATATTTAAAGTTAAGCAGTTGATAATCAAAACATTAGTACGCAAGGGTATGTTTACTACTATCACAAATTATTATTACTATTATTATTATTACTATTATTATTATTTATGTATATAATATTTCCTACTTTGTATCTTGTAGAGCCTGGTCCAAATTATGGTTCTTAGGCCCTATAGGAGAGTTGTCATTTAATTGATAGGCCTTGCCTTAGTATAGGTAATGTTCCAAGTAGGTCGATTTTCTGGACAACTTGTATGTCAATGTTACCTGGGACACTGTTAAACAAATTGTCCATTCCTTTCCTCTTGAGGTCAAGAGTTCGGATTACTATTGGTACAGCTTGTCTTCTTTCCCCACATCTTTTTAAATAACATCTCCATATCCTCGTATTTGGACAAGTTCTCGATAATTTTTATGAAGGTGATTCTCTCAGATAGTACTGCTATGTCAACAAACATACACTTCCTGAATTTCTTGTCTTTTATGATAATATCCAGTCTGCTGGTTTTTATTTCCCTGTCAGTTTGAATTGGCATCCCAGAGGATAGTTATATTGTTATTTTGGGTAACTATTTCTGGTTGGTGCTCATACCATCTCTCAATGGTTTCGATTTTGTGCTTCTTGAATATCTTCCAGTGACGCTACCTTGTTATGCCTGTGGGTATATTCATTTTTTGATAGTTCCAGACATTCTGAGATAATATGATCTATAGTTTCATCATATTTTCTGCAGATCCTGCATTTCGCGTTAGTGCCATCCTTGATTATATGTCAATGATTGGATCTGATTGCGAAGCTTTGGTCGTAAACTGCAATAATTAGGCCTTCTGTCTCAGATTTCAACCCTGTGCTCTTCGGCCACTGGTGTGTTTTCTGATGATTCACATCTGTTACTTTCATTCTTTTTATGTATTTGCCATGCCTTTTCCTTCCATTTTTTTTTAATTCCATTTAGTCAAATTTTTTTGCTTTCTGTTTTACACGTTTCGCGTAAATGTATTCGCTTCCGTTTTTGTTGGTAGTGTTTCAGCTATATTAAGTTGATTCTTGAACAGTGCTTTTGGTGTTTTACTATTTGCAGGATAGGGTCACTGGTTTTTGTGAGGTATGCTTCCAATCCGATTGTTGTAGCTTTTAGAGTCAGTTCAAGTTGGATTAGACACTGGCCTCCTAAAGCTCATTGTACGTGAAGCATATCAGTATCTGAGGTGTTGCATTCTCATTTGGGCAAGGATCCAATCTTTAGCTGTATGTTACTATGGGTATGGCTACAGTGTTGTTAGCCTTCATTTTATTGAACCCATTTAGTTCGCTTTCTAGTATTAAACACACTCCTCTATAATATTATTTCTTGATCTTTTTCTTCATAATTGAATGTTGTATTCTGTATCCTTCATTAATTCCTAAATATTTGTATGTACCATCTTAAACTAATTCCTTAATCTTCTTGATATCAAGGTCTAAATCTGTAGTTTTCGTTAATTTACTGCCCTTTGTTGGCTTTGACACATTTGTCGTGTTCAAATTCCATCCTAATGTATTCGCTGAAGGTTTTGACAATGGTTTTTCTGTTGGTTGTCATACTTGTCAAAAATTTTAAGATCATCAATATAGAATAGGTGATTCAGTTTGACATTCTGTGCCTTGTATCTTTAGCTAATGTTGCTCAGTCAGCAGCTGAGTAGTGGAGACAACAAATCTCCCTGGAAGATGTCGCTCTTGATGCTGATTGGTCTCGGTGTTGATGATCCGTTTGTATGGTTACGGTTTAGTGTATATATAGACGTATATACATATATTGAAACGTTTCGGCCTTCTTCAGGTGATTGGAATGTCAAACTGAACCCTTTATTTCGCTCACTGGTGTACATTGTTCTAGTTCCACGTGCCATGTTTAATGGATGTCAGTTATCAGTTATCTCCTGTTAATTCCCCTCTCCAAGTTCTCCACTGCTTTAACTGGGTATTGAACTCACACTCTTTCGGTCCTGTCACTGGTTCTAACTACGCCTTTATCCACACGGCCATGTGTTCTTGAGGACATTAGTGTATTATAAAGCTAATGTCTTCAGCGCACATTTTTTACCTGTGCTCATATTGCAATTATTGCTGTTATCCATCATGTTTTTACCACAGCTCATATTGCAATTTTTTTTTGTTATTATCTATTTTCTCTGGCTCTGCTTATTACTGGTTCCCATATTGTATTCATTTCTATGCTTGGTCGGCTCAGGTGATTTTTGTGGCGTAGCATATGTGCTGATTCATTAGGTTTACGAATTTTCCAATGGTGTTCTTTGTCTATGATCACAACCTGATTCCACAGAGGGCGGCGATCTCCCTTTTCTCTCCATATGTGGTCCGCCACGCCTGATTTTTCTACTTCCCCTCGTATTACAGCTTTCTGGCGTTCTTAAAGCCTTACCTTAAGAGGGAAGCCTGCTCCCACCTTTATATTTCTTTCCGCAGCTGCACGGGATAGCGTACACACAGTATTGTTCTCCTCTATGGTGTGGGGGGGGGGTTCTTACGCGGGAGAGATATCAGCTTTGGAAGATTGTCCTGATGTTATATGGACCTCAGATCCTTTTTATTTTCTCTGATAACCCCCTCACATACGGCAGGCAGACGGTTTTCTGAGTGTTGTTGTCCTCCTCTTGTACCCTGCATGTCCCAATTTTTTTGTGGCTGCTGCCATGTACCCAGGGTAGTTGTTACGTTGTAGGGTACTAATTATACTAACCAATTCTTTATCTAATGTCTCTGGGTTCGAATAAATTAAATAGTGTACATAATACCTCATCTCAGATATATATATATATATATATATATATATATATATTAAGAAATGGACAAGGTCCGACAATTTATTTATTAAAGACATTTTTATGTTTAACGTTGTTATTTTATAGATTCAAGTATTTAAGCAAATGCTCTGTTTATGATAAACAGTATTAAATAACATTTACCGGCCTGAATGTCCGAGAAATTTTCATAGAAAATATTCGTTCTTTGACAGGACCTTGTCCATTTCTTAATATATGACGTCATTTGTTTACATTCGATACGCCAGAGCAGTTATGAAGGTACGAGATTCATAGAAGATTGGAGTTTATAAGCAGTAAATTCGACCTTGTCTACCGAACGGTTCTTTGTAGCCTAGAGGTAAGGCACGTCAGCGTATATGACGGTTCCGTATTGGATGCAGGTTCGAATCCTGTCAAAGAACGAATATTTTCTATGAAAATTTCTCGGACATTCAGGCCGGTAAATGTTATTTAATACTGTTTATCATAAACAGAGCATTTGCTTAAATACTTGTATCTATAAAATAACAACGTTAAACATAAAAATGTCTTTAATAAATATATATATATAAACACAGAGAGAGAGAGAGATGAGTGTTGTTTTCAACACGGCGTTTCGGTCATTCTGTCATTCGGCCTTCATGAAGTGCTTGTTGATCCGGTTAACTTCCAGGGAATTCTTAACTGAATTATTTATTTAATCTATGGAGATAGATTGTTATCGTGTCACTGCCCATGACAAGAGATATCTCGTCTCGTTCGTATCCAGTACTGCTCAGTTATTCCTTTCTCTTTTATTCCGTTTCTGCAGAGTCCAAGTCCACACTGCCCCACCCAATGAGTGAACCCACAATTAATATGTCACCAAATTCAGAAAGGAACGCTTAAATCCACTTTAGTGAAACTGGAACTTTAAACCTAATCTACGTCTATTAGCGACGCCCATATTGTATTAATTCTACGCAAGTCTTATTTAGAAGTTTCGTCTAGTTAGCTCAACTGTAAATTTATGCGAGCTCGGCGTCAGTCTAGTATTGCGCTGAAATTCATAGAGGCGAAGTACGAGAGCGAAGAACTTATCCGAAAAATTACTATGAAAGGCAAACTTACGACGGTAGGCAAATGGAGAATTTCCAAGCAAGGTCGAAAGCATGGGGCACCTAGTAAGAATCGAACACACAACTCATTCGTAATTATTCTCGCAAGACAAGGTTGCTAACCATTACACCGCCATGAGGTGCTGCTTATATAGCGATTTTCCAAGTATAGCTTAGATGTGGCACAAGGTCGAAAGTAGGTGGGCACCCAGTGAGGATCGAACTCTATATTCAGTCGTAACAAGTTGGCAAGCTCGTTAACCATTACACCGCCTCAAGGTGTCCCCCATAAATATCTAAATATATAGGGATTTTACAAGCATAGCTTAGATGTGGCACAAGGCCGAAAGTAAGGGGTAAACCAGTGAAGTTCGTACTCACTAACCAGTCGGAATTGTTCTAGCGAGACAATCTTGCTAACAACTACACCCCAACGAGGTGACCTAAAGATTTTCTAAGCGTAGCTTAGATGTGGGACAAGGCCGAAACTATGGTGCACCCAGTGAGCATCGAACTCACTACACAGTCGTAATTCTTCTAACGAGACAAGCGCTCTAACCATTACGCCGCCTCGAGATGTCCCCCATTAATATATGAATATGTAGTGATTTTCCAAGAGCAGCTTAGATTTGGCAAAAGGCCGAAAGTAGGGGGCACCCTGTGAGGATCCTACTCACTACACAGTCGTAATTGTTCTAGCGAGACAAGCTCGCTAACCATTACATCGCTTCGAGATGTCCCCAATAAATTTATAAATATATAGTGATTTTCCAAGCGTAGCTTACATGTGACACAAGGCCGAATTTATGGTGCACCCAGTGAGGATCGAACTCACTGCCGAGTCGTAATTGGTCTAGAGAGACTATAACATTACCCTGAGGTGTCCATACGACGGTAGGAAAGTGACTGAATACGAGTTGCGACATTAGGTCAAATAATATTCCTGGTTCTTCTTTGGACGTTATCGAAGAGCTCCAGTAAAATATAAGGGACACCTCAACATATATGACAGCAATATTCTAAATGTAGGCGAATTGTAGACGTGTAGATATGTAAGATAAATACCGAAGAGAAAAATTGTCTCGTTCGACTTTCTTGGATAACCGATCTAGTAATGAATACAATGTAGATATTGCACGCCATGTCAGCTGAGAACGCTCGCCCGGAACGCGTCATTTTCTTGGACACCTGCAGGTATAATCTACTTTTGCAACGGCCAAATCAAGCCAAAATGGCGTACTGATGTCATATATTGCTGCCATATGCACAATCTCCACTCTCCAGTATTGGTGGTGATCAAATTACTCTACGCGGCCTTGTGGGGATTTGATAACTTCCATCCACTAACACACAGATGAAACATTGCAAGCCTCTCGCGAAGAAATTCAGACGAACTATATTCCTTAGTGCCACCATCCCTAACTCAAACAGCCTAACTCAAACAGCTAAGACCTGTCACGCCGCTAACAGGGGCGAACTACCTTCATTCACTATTTACATTATTCGGACGATTGTCCTCATCTTTGTCGCCATATTTATTACAACCTTTCGGCCGTTGTATGCTCCGTCTTTTTCAGGTGGTTGGAATATTGACCTGAACCTTTTATTTCGCTCACTGGGCTAGACTGTTCTAGTTCCATGTGCCATGTTTAATGGATGTCAGTTATCAGTTATCTCCTGTTAATTTCCCTCTGAATGTTCTCCACCCCTTAGCCAGGTATTGAACTCACACTCTTTGGGTTCTGTCACTGGATCTAACTAAAGCCTTTATCCACTGTGCCATTTGTCCTTGAGGACATCTGTGTATGAATTTCTGGGTATTATAAACATAATGTTATCAGCAATAATTTTTTACCAGAGCTCCTATAGCAATTTTTGTTATTATCGCTTTTCTCTGGCACTTCTTATTACTGGTTCCCATATTGTATTCATGTCTATGCTTGGTTGGCTCAGGAGATTTTTGTGGCCTAGCATATGTGCTGATTCCTTAATTTCCCAATTGTGTTCTTTGTCTATGATCTCAAACTGATACCACAGAGAGCAGTGATCTCCCTTTTTTCTCCATGGTTGCTGAAGACATTAGGTTTATAATACACAGAAATTCATACACAGAAGTCTTCAAGGACACAGTGGATAAAGGCGTTAGATCCAGTGACAGGACCCAAAGAGTGCGAGTTCAATACCCGGTCAAGGCAGTGGGGAACTTGTAGAGGGGAATTAATAGGAGATAGCTGAAAACTGATATCCATTAAATATGGCACTAGAACAAATAATTGATAATGTTCTTGAAGACATTCCAACCACCTGAAGAAGGATGGAGCGTACAACGGCCGAAACGTTGTAATTAATATGGCGACAAAGATGACGTCAATAGTCCAAATAATTTAAATAGTGTACATAATACCTCATCTCGGATATATAGACATACACTACCTCTATTTCCATGAAGAAATTCAGACGAATTACATTCCTTAGTTTCACTATCCCTAACAGCTAGGACCTGTCACGCCGCTCCCTGGGGCGAACTACTTTCATTCAGTTCTTCTGTCATGAGTGATGAGTACTTTCTACTCGAACAGTATCTGTCTACGAACCGCTACTTTTTGAGCTGCTCGGCCTGGAGGCTAGGATCAAAGTGTAGTACGCTGCCTTTGTGAGCTTCCGAGTCGGCGTCTGTCGAACTCTCTGCATTAGCAGAGAGGAACCCGGACGAAGCTTTGGCGAAGGGCAAGGTTTCGTTCGGGGAGGTAGACAGGATCGGAATCCGTCAAGGCGGGTTCAAAAAGGCTATATTTTTGGCCGAGCCAACGACACTCAAAATATCCTTTCCCGACTACTAAGATCTTTAAATGATTTTTAAATCTAGGATTAACCGTTATTTTCCCCAAATATCAATTGAACTCTTACTTTTGCCGGTCAAAAACATTCGCCTTCAGTAACCCTCTACTCTGAGTGGATCTTGATATTGAAAAAAAATGAATACTCACCAATGGCGGAAGTATGGAAACGTGCAAGCCGAAAATTATGTCGTCTGTTCCTCTTTCGGTTTAAAATATTTTCTTTTTTCTTATCAACCGGTTTAGCAAACACAGATAATCGTGTTATTTTTTTGTCATTTATTGTCCTTTTTCATCTGACACCTTAAAGCGCCAATAACTTTAATATCCCGTGGAATTAATCTGTTTAAACCGTCCATAACCAAAGTTCCCATACTGCTTAATCAGAAATTAACAGACCCTTTGCTATTTTACATATGCTATGTTCTTTTCTAATTCATACTATTTTTAGATATCATAACGTATTATTCTCATTTCTTGCCAATTTCAGATTTTATAATAACTTTGTTGAATATTCCATATATATCTGATTACAGATTGCATTTATTTTTGTTTTTTTATCAATTATTAATCGTTCTGTATGAACTTGCGCTTGCTCTGCGCCTCCTCCTCCTTTTCTTCTAAAGTCTACGTCTTCTATCACGTTTTAATCTTATATCATGATTTAGTCTCATCCTGAACCCTCCTCCTCCTCCATTTCTATCACGACACCATTTCCTTCGATATGCATCTTCCTCCCCTTCCTTCTTCTTCTTGTAATTCTGCTATCAACGTTTTCATCTCATATCATGCTTTCATCTCACACTGTACCTCATTCTCCTCCTCCGCTCCTTCTATCATGCCATCATTTCTTTGGAACATGTATCTCCTCATTCGCTATTCTTCTTCTTCTTCTTCTTCTTCTTCTTCTAATACTACTACTACTACTACTACTAATAATAATAATAATAATAATAATAATAATAATAATGATACTCTAACATCTGCATCATTAGTTTTTGCTTAATTATCGTTCTATCATGATCATCACTATTATCATCCTCCTCCTACTTATCATCATCATCATCGTCGTTGTCGTCCACAAGCTTATGTCCTTCCAGTCACTGAGCCTTGCAAACTTCAGCCTCTCCAATTTCTTATGTTTTTTCCTTTTTCCATTTCCCTGCTATATCCTACCTTTCGTTTATCTTTTAAAAAAATAGCCTCGTTTCTTTAAGTTATCCTCATAATTTTAAGATAATATATATATATATATATATATATATATATATATATATATATATATTTGAACGTTATTTCAATCCTTCATGACACTCAGATCCTTAGCTATGATTAATTAATGCTGAACATGTCATTTTTCGTTTATTATATATATGTCGTCCTTACAATTTTCACATATGTATAATACAATGTATAATATATATATAACATATATATATATTATATATATATTATATTATATACATTATATTAAATATATAACAGACATATTATATATATATGATATATAATAATATATATATATATATATATATATATATGTTGTCCTTGTGACTTTAACAAAATATGTATAATATATATATATAATATGTATATTATAATATATATATGTATATATATATTATATTATATATATTATATTATATATATAATAGATAAAATATATATATATATATATATATATGTCGTCCTAATAATTTTCACAGAATACATATATGTGTGTGTGTGTGTGTGTGAAAGAAAGTGTGTGTGTGTGCGTGTGTTTATGTTTTAGAGTTTAGTAGTATTAGTCGGAGTCGTTGTCTCCTCCTCGTCTCTTTTTTTCTTCTTTCATTAATTCTTCTTTCTTTTCTATCAATCTTGCGCCTTTTTCATTCCTTGCCATCTATTCAATGTCGACTGCCATTCTTCTTTCATTTCATATTGAACTAATCTCTTATCTTCGCTGCCATTCCGTCGTCCTTTCCACGAATCCTTCCGTTTCCTCGTTGATAGCGCTGCAAGAATGGCGAAGGCTATGTCAGTCACTGATATGTAATAATGCTGTCTCCGGAATTATTCGAATGCAGATAGGAGGAAAAGGCACGCGGATGCACTCAATGAAGCAAGCCTCCATAAAGAAAAATATCTGACCATCCATCACTCTGCAGATAAAGTCATTGTCACGTGATACAATCAACAGTTATACAGAACCCAGTTTTGGGAAGAGATAAAACAGTGACACAGGCATATATATATATATATATATATATATATATATATATATATATATATATATATATATATATGGTGATTTCAATATCCACTTTTATATTTGCATATGCCCTGTCTCTGATATTGAGCACTTTGACCCATAAATATAGCATATAAACCTAAAACTATATGTTATATATATATATATATATATATATATATATATATATATATATATATATATAAACTAATAATCTTATAAATATAAGCAGCTATACTCGTCCGGCAAAACCTTAGGTGTTTTAGTTTGTAAATGAACAAACCAATTCCCAAAGGGACAAAAAAAGGGTTAAAAAAGAAAAAGAAAGAACAAAGCACATGTATTCCGGCGAAAATAATCGTCTAAAATCT
>CAHIKZ030000966.1:990000-1077500 GCA_903632075.3 Acanthosepion pharaonis
TAATATTTTTATTGTTCAAAATAATATATTTTTTTATTTTCATTGTTCAAAAATATATATATATATATATATATATATATATATATATATATATATATATATATATATATACATATTTCATTCAATAATATAGACAAGTGTATTTAATGGAACATGTATGAATGAAAGATGCTGCCTACATACAGACAATTCAAAATATATATATATATATATATATATATATATATATATATATATATATATATATATATATAGACACCCATTTGGATTAATAGAAGCAATATATGATTGCATATATTTTTCTTTCTTTACCCTCGTCACTCGCTTACCATGTCTCTATATATATGTGTGTGTGTGTTTGCGTCTGTGTATGTGCATTCTTGTCTGTATTCGTCTGAATCGAAGCACTAAAATTATCCGCACCCCCCTCTGTTATTTAAGAGATGCTCACATATGGCGGAACCATAGGTATTTGGGACACGTCCATTCAACTGGTGTGCTGCTAATTTTAGTGGTGATTGGTTCACTGTGTTGTCCCGATCCCACTTTTTATTTCACCTCAATGGTGGAGGCACTTTACCTCGGGTTCCGCAAACCTTCTCTCTGTAAACAGCGTGGATGTTTGTTGGGGCTTGCTGTTATTTGTCTCTAGCTCTTGTGTTCATTTGTTTCCCCTTTTCCTTCTCATTGCAAATTTTCTGGTGTTTTAATTTAAGTTAAATCAACCGTGGAGGCCTGATGAGCGGAAGCGAAACCGGTTGCTTCGCTTTTAGAAATATCTAGGAATATCAAGCTTCACACTTTTATTTCTGATATTAGATATTGTACCTTCAAAAATATTTTCAAATATATATATATAGAGAGAGAGAGAGCAAATTTTAATTTATTCGAAAATCATAATATAAATATATTATAAAATCACTACAAAATAACCATCTTTTTAATAACACACAAACACACACAAACACACACTCACACACATACACTCACACACACACACATACACACACATATGTATATATATTGTTTAATTCGTTAAAGAAAAGCGTGCGAGAGGATGAATTCTCGTGCGCTCTCGTGAGGGAATTTTTTAATAAAACCTACTTTTTATCTAAGAAGCCATTCACTAGATAAATTAAGATGGTAAGAGTCTTTATTAGTTGTTTTTTTTTTATAAACAGAAGTTTTAAAACTATTATCAATAAAATCGACGAGAACATCTAAGAAAGTTCATAAGTAAAATTTAGGACGGAATCTTGTTGAAATGTAGCTTTCACATTTTCTATTTCGTTCTTGTTTTCAGCTAAAATAAAAATATCGTCTACATAGCGAACATATATTTTAGGTTTAATAGCTTTAGTAAAAACATTGTTTTCAACATAGGACACATAATAATTGGAGAAGCACGGCCCGAGAGGGTTTCCCATACTTACTCCAGCAGTTTGTTTTTAAATAGTACCATTCTGATTACAAAAAGGAACTCTAGTGGTGCAAGCAAGCAATAGTTTTCTTAAAATATTCGGTTGGATTTATGGAAGTGGAATTAAATTATTTTTATACACCGAATTAATGATAATGTCAATAATTTCGGAGACGGGAAAATTTTTAAATAAATTCTCTGCGTCAAGTGACGCAAGAATACCTTGGTTTGTTTTTACTTTTGGGCTTTTCTGTCTTTGGAGGAATTCCTGGGTAGATTTAATGCTATTGATCTTAGTCTAAGAGATCTGATGAAAGATAGACTTCCTTCAGATACGCATTCGTTTCAATCGATTTTTAATTATTGATCTGAGTATACGATCGTATATAGCTGATATATTTCTACAGTTTTTAAATATACACTCCATTTTCGAAACTTGGTCCAAGTATTTTAAAATATTTTACACTTGTACGAATAGTTTAATCAATTTCGCATAACTTTACCCAAATGGCCTGTCGCTGTCAGTATTAAGCAATTGTTTCCCGTCATTTTAAACAGACTTCGTTCCAACTTTGGATTCCTTACCCTAAGTAAACGTGTACTTAACCTAGTGTTGTATATTTTCGAATTTTGCTGTCTAAGGTTTATTGTAGAAATCTTTATATCAACAGAAAAAAATTCTCTAAATTCAGAAATTTCATAATCTAAATTGTGAATCTGTATCTCCGTGTGGGTTGATCCGACTTGTCGCAGTTGCGTAGAAATGTGTCTATTATTATTTATTATTATTATTATTTTCTAAGATATTCGGTGACATCTTCGAGTAGTTGTGCTGCCGACATTTTTGGAGAACGGCAAAGGCAGACCCGCAGAATAAATCCAAAACGGAAAGACACAAGAAATTACAGATCATTCTCTTACACCCTTCTTCCAACCGCCATTGCCAGGAATTCTTCTGCTGTCTTCCCGTTGGACAAAATGTCAGAAAATTTTGCATTGCGTTATTTTAAAAAAAAAAAAAAAAAAAAATAACAGATAGCAAAAAAAACAAGAAAAGTTGACAGCGCGACAGATGACGAGGACGTAAGACAATCGAGTCAAATAATTCCTACATGGCAGAAAGAAAGCAGTTGAATAACACAAACGGTATCGGCGGAAAGTGCAGCCAATCGACCGGCGATCTTGGTGTGGGATTTAAGAAAGGAATGAATCCTTTACGAATTTTTAAGCCCATTGCAGCAACCGGGAAATTATGTAGGAGTAAACGACTAGAAACCACAGTGATAAGTTGCAGCAGGTGGGGTTCTTAAATATTCCATTCAGACAAGCACCATGAGCATGACAGCTGGTTGTACAGAAATTTTAAGAGGCGACAAATGCATTGAAAATTACTGCCTGCTGTTTCTACTATGTACTTAGAGATTCTTGAATATATATATATATATATATATATATATATATATATATATATATATATATATTCGAGCCGAGCTCGAAATCCAGTCGAATCCATTCACAGTAACTGTCTATATTTCTGAAATTAGGTTTTATCTACACTATTTACATTATTCGGACCATTGTCATCATCTTTATCCCCATATTTATTACAACGTTTCAACCGTAGTACGCTCCGGCCTTCTTCAGGTGGTTGGAATGTCGAAATGAACCCTTTATTTCGATCGCTGGGGTAGACTGTTCTAGTTCCACGTGTCATGTCTAACAGATGTCAGTTATCAGTAAATCTCCTGTTAATCCCCCTCTCGAAGTTCTCGACCGCCTTAAACAGGTATTGACCTTACACTCTTTGAGTACTGTCACTGGTTCTAACTAACGCCTTTATCCACTGTGCCATGTGTTCTTGAAGACATTCCAACGAGCTGAAGAAAGCCGGAGCGTACAACGGCTGAAACGTTGTAATAAATATGGCGACAAAGATGAGGACAATAGTCCGAATAATATAAATAGAATCCATTACATTCACTTACGCGCTAATACACTTAGGAAAAATATGAATCCTCTTGTCCCCCGCCCAGGTAGGGGTAAATAGCAGGAGAGACTGGATTCTATAACCTTCGATGCAAACTGGTCTAGGAGAAGGAAAACTCTGAATTCAAAACCTGCAGAGGGTCCTTTAGGATCCTGGTGGCACGTAGGGGACCAGATCTCTGTTTTCGGCTCTTCAAAAAGTGGGGTTGATTCTGCATAAAGCCTTCACCAATATAATCAAATCATATGTGTAGGTGTCTTAAAGGTTTTAAGTTTAAATCCCCCGTCGCTATTGGACACCTGTAGTACAGAAACGACTGTGAATCCCAGAAAAACACACTTGGGGATCGTATAAGAAACGCCACATAGTAGGAACAGATATTAAACGAGAAATTACGAAAGTTCCTAGCCATAAATAAACTCAAACCCAGACCGCTTCCCCCGGGTTAAGATACCTTACGCACCCCCACTAGTCGCTATTAACAAGGCGACTACTAGTGGAGAACTGACATTGAAAATAATTTTTAAAAAATTCTCCGAGACAGACACTTAGGGAGTGATGATATTTGCGTACAGAACGGCTTGAAATAGACTATCACATGTTGAGGTAATTTTTGGTTTCTTAACTAAAGATATGATCAGAACGCTAAAAAATAAAAAAAAAAGACATGCTTAGGAAAAATAACCGTAAATGAAGTAGTAACAAAGAGCTACAATTTAAAAAAAAAAGAGGAACTAGATAGGGAGTGAGTGCAAAATGAAAAAAAAAACGAAGAAAAGGACAAATAATCACGACTCCCTACATTTAGGCACATCCACGCAGACGGGTGCATGGGCGCAAACGTACACACACACGCGGGCGCAAACGTACACACACACGCTGGCGCAAACGTACACACACACGCGCGCGCAAAGAGACTGCAACAAACTTGCACCGATGATAAGTGCATATTAAAATGAAAAATCGAGAAGAATAAACATTCAATCGCTGATACCCACTGACGAGTGGCCGGACGGGTCCGCCAACAAAACTCTGGAGTCAATGTCCTGAAGGTAACATGAATTAGCTAAGTGACAAACCTTTTACTCATATTAATTATCTCTCTTTCTGTGTACGTATATATATATATATATATATATATATATATATATATATATATATATATATATACTATCCCTATTCAGATGGTACCTTCCTTCCAAATTTGTCAGTATGTTTCTGTTATAAAATGCCATTCCTACAGTAAAACCATGATAATTGCCTTTATATTATACTTATAATATCTATTCTACCAGTAACCTTACCGTAAAGTCTGACCATTGACAATCCCTTTCCTCGTCATAAGCTGTTTGGTAAGTGCTAACATCTTATTGCAGATAACGATAAATATATTTGAATAAAAATTAATCGTATTTAAATCCTTGTAAAATAAATTTGATATACAAAATCTAAAATTATTTATAAATCAACCTATTAACCCTGAAGAATTTAATTTCAGAGACTGGAAACGACATAGATATTCTACAGAATACATATGACTGGACATACGAGCATAGTATACGGCCACATAACGTCGGAATACCGGTTCCCATACGATCGCCGAGTAACAGGTATAATAAGCTTTCACGTGCGGATGGTGTACTGCATAATAGCACGGAATTTTTAATCAGAGAATCGATTTTCAATATTGTTGGGTTCGTTATATTCATTTAATGGCAAATACGCTTGGGATAACTATGTATCTACCTGTACTGCCTTCAGTTATCGGTTAATTAATAGGACTTGTAGGACAAAACATTTGTTACCTAAAAAAGAATCTTAGAATTTAAAAAAGAAATTCTGGCTTAAATAATCTGCAAAGGGTTGATAAACCGTAAAATCCAATCAATCAATCAACAATCAACACGCATACAACGAAAGCATTGTAAAGAATATGGGAACTAAAAGAATTGTTAAAATCAGAGAATTAGATTTCCTGTGACACTTTTGTGTCGTATGAAATTAGGATTAAAATGTTCCATGTGAAAATCCCGTATAAAAGTAGAGAATTGGAAGAGTTAAAAACGTCAAAATGTTTTAGGTGAAAAAATGAATTGAAATAATGAGCAAGAAAAAAAAAGAGAAATGTTTTTTTCCAATTATGATAAGCAGAAATGCCGAATGTTTTGAACATTTGACTGTATTGGTATCTGAAGGTCATTGACGACGGGGAGCAAATTTCGGTGAAGCCGAAGGAATTTGAAAAACCGTGTTGAATCCAATATATGGTTTTGTGAAAATATAAACTAAAAACAAGCAAAGAAAATGGTTGCCACTTGAAATGAATAGGGAAAAATCATTGTTTTGAACATTTGACTGTATTGGTATCATTGACGACGGGGAGAAAATTTCGGTGAAGCCGAAGGAATTTTCAAAACCGTGTTTTGTAAACATAAAACTGGACAGGAAACTATTTAAGCCGGATTGGGAAAGCGACAAAGAGAATTCATTGGAATTCGGCAAACAAATGCTGATTTGAAATAAACTTTTGAACACAAAACTTGCTAACGGGAAAATTCAGTTAAGACACGGCCGATTGTATAAAAGGAATGTGGGGACAAAGTTTGTTTGAAATAGCTGATGCCATGTTTCCAGCTTTGGGAAAAATAATTAATTGATGAATAATTAATGAGTTTTGATGTGCCGTAGGAGACAGGCGAAATATATATATAAGCCCAACTCTTAGTTGGAGAGACGGACGCAGACGAGACGTAACAGCTGTGGACGAATAGCTGCTGTGCCCCACGTGGCCTGTTGATGACATAATTACCGACCTAATTCTTTATGTATGTTTAAACCGCTCCAAGTTTAGAAGCATGAGATACAGTGTCAGGATAGAGAATTTAACGGGAAGAGTTAATTTTTTTGTATCAGTTAGCGGCAAATATATTAACAGCGTTAGATATGCAGATGGCACATTGTTGGTAAGAATATTAAAATGAGTTCAGTAAATATACAAAAAAAAACGATTTTAAGACAAGGATATGTCGCATTCAACCTTTACAGTGAGGGATAGTGAGAGAATAATTATTCCTACAGAATATACAGGTTGTGGCAGAAATACCTCCATATTTTATACTGTTTCCTGTTTGGTGCTAGTGTTTTGTTTGTTTGGTTGTTTTAAGACTGGGGAATTTGTAATTGAAATACAGAGAGTTTTTTAGTCTAGACATGTTATGATACATGAAAATCTATACTGCTATGGTTTGAAAATTTTAGGGCCACAGGTTTAGCGCTTAAAAAAGCCGCTTTGAAGATCACGAAGAGTTGGAACTTCGGGGTAATGAAAAACTTTTGAAAACCCGGTTTTGCAAACTCCTTCGGCTTCACCGAAATTTGCTCCCCGTCGTCAATGACCTTCAGATACCAAAACAGTCAAATATTCAAAACAATGATTTTTCCCGATTCATTTGAAATGGCAACATTTTTCTTTGCTTGATTTAGTTTATATTTTCACAAAACCATATATTGGATTCAACATTCTATTCGGCATTTCTGCTTATCAGAATGGGAAGAAAACATTTCTCTGTTTTTTTCTTGCTCCATATTTCAATTCATTTTCTCGCCTAAAACCTTTTGACGTTTTCAACTCTTTTAATTCTCTAATTTTCTACGGGGTTTTCACATGGAACAGTTTAATCCTAATTTCATATGACACAAAAGCGCCACAGGAATTCTAATTCTCCGATTTTATCAATTCTTTTAGTTCCCATATTCTTTACAAGGCCTTCGTTGTCTACAAAAGTGTATGTTGAATAGAGGCGACCATTTTGAAGATGTCACTTTTAAAACAAAATGGAGGAAAACTATAGACCTTTGTTTAACCAACACTGAAATCATTTTTAATAGAAGTTAACTTCCTGTAAAGTATTTCTGTACATCCTGTATATGAAATTCCTTTTTTTGTTTTTGCTATAAACGTTAAACTGAGTCACATTCACTCAAGCATAGCCACAAACAAGTATTTTTTTCCCGATATTTGATCCGAGTTAAATTGCACGGATTTGGAATGCAAATCAGAAACTGCCTCTATTGTTACACGCTAATCTTCTTAACATATGCTTGCCTTTGTTTTAAGCAAACGTACTAAATGTCAATAAATCATTCTTAATTTCCCTTTGATTGAACCGTCACCTCAATAATTAACGTCATTAAAATTTAAATAGAATCTATTTCCACAGAATATTTTATTTTTTACATTCAGCGTATGAACATTTTTTTCCTGGGGCAATTTTAAAATATTTTATAACAAAAAACAAAATCAAAGATCGAGTAAAATAAATACGCTCATTTATTCATTGCTCGGAACCATTAATTTTGCGAAACATTTCAATAATTTAATTTGTGTTTATGCATTTCAAATTACGTCTGTTTTTCATGCCACTTTGTTTAGAAAGAGATTCTCATGTCAAACTGTTCCTCTATCCATTTGCTTAATTTGAATCTATTTTTATTTGAAATCACATGTCGAATATTATTTGTCATTTCGGATTTGCATATATAAAATATAATTTTCTTAATTATATAAAACAGCATATTCATTTTTTTTTTTTTAATTTCAGTTACTACATATCTTTGAACAAATCGCTTTAAAACATTTCATGTCATTTAAAAATTATAACTGCCGATTTGATCATAACAGCGCTCAAATTTCAGGAGAATCTATAACAATAAGTTTATTCGAAGAAAATATAAGAAAATATCAGAAAATGTATCATGGTAAACATAGGTTTGGTTTGTTTTACGACATATCAACCTCAATGGGTTATTTAATGCCAATAAGATTTTTTATTGCTGGTAATATTATCTATCTATCTATCTATCTATCTATCTATCTATCTATCTCAGTATATATTGGTTTGGTTTGGTTTGGTTTCTTTTATGACATATCAACCTTAATGGGTTATTTAATGCCGATAAGACTTTTATTGCTGGTAATATCTATCTATCTATCTATCTATCTATCTATCTATCTATCTCAGTTTATACTGGTTTGGATCGGTTTGGTTTGTTTTACGGCATATCAATCTCAATGGGTTATTTAATGCCGATAAGGTTTTTACTGCTGGTAATAACTTTTTTTCAAAAATGTATTGCTGGTAATATTTTTTCGAAAGAATCCTTCAAAACATTACAACTGGTAATTTGTTTTTACAAAAAAGTATTACCGGTGTGGTTTTCTTTGTTTTTTTTTTTTTTGGTTTGTTTTACGGTATATCAACCTCAATGGGTTATGTAATGCCGACAAGATTTTTATATGGGGTAATAATTTTTTCGAAAAATGCGTTACTGCTAATATGTTTTTTTTTCAAAAATTTTTTGCTGGAAATATTTTTTTCTTCAAAAATATACTACTTATAATATTTTTTTCCTTTAATAATTAATTCCTGGTAATAATTTTTTATAAGAAATTATTTCTGGTATTAGTAACTATTTTTACACTTTTATAGTGTTTTGACCACAGTTTGGGAGCCAAATACATGACCATAGCTTGGATCCTAACAGGTGCCAGCACCGGAGTCAGGTTGGACACAAGAACACCAGCAGTCAAGAGGTAGTTTGCACGCCCCTCAAAACCTCCCGACCGGGGGTCCTGCTGTCGGATGCAGGTTATCATCTTACCCAGGACGTGGATGTAGTTTAACGGCTTACTCAGGATTGCTTGGGAAACAGGTATCGATGTTTATTAATGAGAATTGCTAATAACGCAAAGAAAAATATGGAAGAATATTATTATGAGACAATGAGAGTCTTAAAATTATTACCAGGATTCAGTATTGACGGAAACAATTTTAACAGTATAAAATATGCGGATGATACATTTTTGGTAATAGTATTAAAATTATCCAGAAATTAAACTGGTAGCAAACCGCCTGTATACGCTTAGAAAATGAGTTCATTAAATATACAAAAATACAAAATGCTTTAAGACAAGGATATGTCACATTGAACCTTTACAGTCAGTTGATTCTGAGAGAAATAGAAAACCCAACCAGGATTTATTATAGGTGGGAACAATCTTAACATTATATATATATATTTATACTACGGTGGCGCAATGGATAGTTGCTTGGATTGAGGAATCGGAGAGCCGAGTTCGAATTCTAGTCGGATCCATTGCATTCAATTACGTGCTAATACCCCCTGGGAAAGTTATGAGTCTTCTTCTCCACCCCCAGCTATGGATAAATATCAGGACAGACCAGGTTCTATAGCCTTAGATGGCGACTGGTCTACACGCAGAAACCGCGTCGGTTGGTTTCCTTCTGTCTGTCCGACAAATATTTTCATGGCAGCTGCTCTGACAAGCATTTTCCCCTGGTGCCCGACTACGTGAAATTAAATGTGCTACTACAGCAGAAATGGCAACCTTCTGCGTGAAAAAAAATCTGCCTCGTCAGTCAAGTATCGAAAGATACATGATCGCCTAAGCGTGTATCACGCATGGCACATAATTAACTTTATTCGAGCTGTTTTCCTCTTCTTTTTTATATTAATGACGTTTCGACCGTTGTACGCTCCGGACTTCTTCAGGTGATATATGTTGGAATTTCGAACCGAACATTTTATTAATAGATTGCTCTCGTTCCACACACCCTGGCTTTTCTGGATAGCTCAGTTTCAGTTATTTCACGTTATAGAAGCCCAACTCTCCAGGCTTTTGTTCCCCTCTGACACATCGTCCAGAAGATAAAAGCGTTGTTTGAAGTAATTCCGTGAGTTGACCCAAAGAGTTGTGAGTTCAAACCTGACCCCAACAGATGAGGACAATAGTCAGAAGAATAGTGTAAATAGTTACAGTATTTCATCTCAGATTTATAGACAGATTAGATATGAAAATAGCCATGTCGATAGCAAACCCAGAAAAGAAAATTCAGAAACTCCCGCGGAAGGTAATAATAGAAAGCGAAAAGAACTAAACATTAATTTTATGAAGAGAGAATTTATGATTGTCAGCAAAATGAAGCGACCAACATGCAAAATTATAAATTGAAGATGCCAAAATCAAGCCAGTACAGTAATTTAAATACATAGGAAATGTCTTAAGAGAGCGCGGAATGCGTGGAACGAAAAATCCGAAATTCTTACTTTATATAAAATCAGAAAAAAAAGTGAAATCCTCTATGAAGCATAAGGAACAGTTTGTGTTGTGGATTCCGGGAATGGAATCCTGCACAAATAACTAAACAACGCCAGTAATTGAGATAGAAAAATAAGTGTATTAAACGTAAGAATGCAGACTTGAAGTGAAGATTAGTAGTCCAGGAATGCGGGTTAGTAAAAAGTATATACAAGTCTCTGTAAGTAAAGCCGTAATCATATCTCTCTCTGGACTCTTTTATAACACTCTGAGAACACCCTGTGTCTGTCTCCGTATCTCTCAACGTATCTCAACGTATCTCGATATTTAACAATCCACCCACGAGGATTGTATGTGGCACAAGGCCGAGTTTAATGTGGGTTTCTCCGAACCCGTAGGCTCAGCCAAAAAATATCCCCTTTGAACCCGCATAAGCGGGTTCGGGATCTGTCTACCTCCCCGGGCGAAACTCTGCCCCTCGGCAAAGCTACGTCCGGGTTCCTCTGCCAAAGCAGAGAGTTCGATAGACATTGCACACAGACAGAGACTGTATCTCAACGTATCGCAGTATTTAATATCCCACACACGAGGAATATATATGGCAAAAGGCCGAGTTTAAAGTGGGTTTCTCCGATCCCGTAGACTCGGCCAAAAATATACCCTCTGAACCCGCCTAGACGGGTTCAGGGCCTGTCTACGTCCCCGGACGAAACCTTGCCCTTCGGCAAAGCTTCGTCCAAGTTCCTCTCTGCCAAAGCAGAGAGTTCGACAGACGTTGAGACTGTATCTCGACGTGTCTCCACCGCAGGTATTCTCTCTGTCAGTATAAGTATAATTTGGACGAGTCCGTCTTATGTAAAAACGTGAGAGACCCACAACAGTTTGGTGAAAGGAACAATTCTTGTATATATTGAAAGAAGGAGATACGGCGGGAACATCTTACCAATAGTGAATCATCAAACGTTGTTTAGAGTTACACGGGGCAGTAAGTTAAGCCACTTGATGAAGGGATATTGTACACGTTAAAATCTCTGTTTTCCTATATGAATAGACAGGTTTCGATAGAAATACCACCCACATTATAAACTGTTACCTGTTTGTTGCTAGTGAACTTAGACAAGTGGCTATGTTTACTTTACCCAGCTAATATCTACAGTAATTTACATATGTAGGAGGTGTCCTCATCTTTGTCGCCATATTTATCACAACGTTTCGGTCATTTATACGCTCCGGCCTTCTTCAGTTGGTTGGAATGTCGAACTGAACCCTTCATTGCGCTCACTGAGATAGACAGTTCTAGTTCCACGTGCCATGTTTAATCGATGTCAGTTATCAGTTATCTCCTATTAATTCCCCTTTCCACCTTCTTTTTTTTTTAAGTACTTACTTGTATTTTATTCGGTAAGGCACAATAGTAAATTAAAAAAAGGACCCAAAATATCTCCAGGGTTTTTTTTTTTTTGGTTTCACGGATAGGTCGCTCCACCGCATAGGCCGCCCCACCGGATAGGTCGCCCCACCGGATATGTTGCACCTCTACTTTATGGCTTAATAATTGATGATTTACTGTTGACTCGTAGATAGGTCACACTATAATCTGGGGAGTTACACACCCCTTTTTAAACGTAAGAATCAGTATCTGTCAATATTTCTGAGACGAGGTATTGTGTACACTATTTACATTATTCGGACTATTGTCCTCATCTTTTTGGCCATATTTATCACAACATTTCGGTCAAGGTACGCTCTGGCCTTCTTCAGGTGGTTGTAATGTCGAACTGAACCCTTTATTTCGCTCACTGGGGTAGACCGTCCTAGTTAATATTTAATGGATGTCAGTTATCAGTTATCTCCTGCTAATTCCCCTCTCCAAGTTCTCCGAAACGTTGTAATAAATATGGCGACAAAGATGAGGACAATCGTCCGAATAATGTAAATAGTGTACATAATACCTCATCTCAGAAATATAGGCAGATTCTAACATTTGATTAAAAAAGTCTTTTCTTTTTGCGTCAGCGGAACTACTAAATACCAGCAAATTTTAGCGCATTTGTTGCAGTGACAGACATTAATTTGGAAAATCTTGTAAAAATAAAAGAAAATTTCGGATTTTAATGAAACTTTCAGAAACCGTTCACAAATCATTGAAATTATTTTAAATGTATATTTTTTTGGAAAGTCGTTGTAAATTTTTTTTTTTTTACATCTGTTACTACCCATAACTAAAAAAAAAAGATGTAAACTAAATCTTTAATGCATTATTTATTATTTACCATTCTAAATATCTAGCAAAAGTTTTTTTTTTAAATAATTAATTTTATAAAAAATATCACTAAATTATAAAGCCAAAAAAAAATAAACATATATCTATTTCGCTTTTTGAAACAAGAAATGTTGATGAGGAATCAAAATGTATACAGTGGTAATGGTAATAATTGTCGTTTTAACACACCGTAATACCCCATAGATAATACGCATTTTTTCTAAAAAGTAATAAGCAAAATCAGGGGTGCGTATTATGCACAGCTACAAAAAATCTTTAAAAAATTGCCGTAAAATAAAATAAGAATTATCATAAAACTAAATTAGAATAATATTTTTCTGTTTTAAACCATTTTTTTAAAAATAAGACTAGGAAACGCTGTCCGTAATGAAATTGGAAAGTTACAATTTAGGGTTTGATTATCAAACAAAGGGTGCGTATTATACAGATATTATATAGATAATACGCATTTTTTCTAAAAAGTAACAAGCAAAATCAGGGGTGCGTATTATGCACAGCTACAAAAAAAATCTTTAAAAATTGCCGTAAAATAAAATAAGAATTATCATAAAACTAAATTAGAATAATATTTTCTATGTTTTAAACCATTTTTTTAAAAATAAGACTAGGAAAAGCTGGCCGTAATGAAATTGGAAAGTTACAATTTAGGGTTTGATTATCAAACAAAGGGTGCGTATTATACAGATATTATATAGATAATACGCATTTTTCTAAAAAGTAATAAGCAAAATCAGGGTGCGTATTATGCACAGCTACAAAAATCTTTAAAAATTGCCGTAAAATAAAAATAAGAATTATCATAAAACTAAATTAGAATAATATTTTTCTATGTTTTAAACCATTTTTTTTTAAATAAGACTAGGAAAAGCTGGCCGTAATGAAATTGGAAAGTTACAATTTAGGGTTTGATTATCAAACAAAGGGTGCGTATTATACAGATATTATATAGATAATACGCATTTTTTCTAAAAAGTAATAAGCAAAATCAGGGGTGCGTATTATGCACAGCTACAAAAAATCTTTAAAAATTGCCGTAAAATAAAATAAGAATTATCATAAAACTAAATTAGAATAATATTTTTCTATGTTTTAAACCATTTTTTTAAAAATAAGACTAGGAAACGCTGTCCGTAATGAAATTGGAAAGTTACAATTTAGGGTTTGATTATCAAACAAAGGGTGCGTATTATACAGATATTATATAGATAATACGCATTTTTTCTAAAAAGTAATAAGCAAAATGAAGGGTGCGTATTATGCACAGCTACAAAAAATCTTTAAAAAATTGCCGTAAAATAAAATAAGAATTATCATAAAACTAAATTAGAATAATATTTTTCTATGTTTTAAACCATTTTTTAAAAAATAAGACTAGGAAACTCTGTCCGTAATGAAATTGGAAAGTTACAATTTAGGGTTTGATTATCAAACAAAGGGTGCGTATTATACATGAGTAAATTTTTTTTTCACACACTTTCAGCATAATCTTAGATGTGCGTATATGATGGTGTATTATACATGTGTTAGAGAGAGTTGGAGCGAGATCAAATAGGAGTGATAGAGGAAAGAATGAAGAGAAGGATAGGGGATAGATCAAGTCATTTGGGGACGTCGATTGACATTACATTTGAATAGTTGGAGATTATAGCTATCAGGGAAACAGGAAAAGTGGAGGGAGTTCCACAGGCGAGAAGTGCGAGACATGAAGCTATTGGAGTAGAAGAGACGGCTACATTTAACAATTTCGACAGTGAAGGAGCTCCAGACCATATATGGCAGCAATACTCCTTGCAAGGTCCAATGGTTGATTTGTATATTTGAAGGATCGACTCCGGCGATAAATAATTTTTTGGCGCGGCTCAGTGAGCTAACTTTCCTTATGGTGGACGAAGCTATTGACACACTATATTTGTAGGAAATAGCAAACTCTTAGATAATATGTTGAACTCTTGTATATCAGTCACGTAATAAATATATTTTTGTACTCTATATCATTTTCATATTCCAAGGTACATGCATTTAAAATGTGTCCCATTTTATGGGACACCTGTAATTATTATTTCGTTTGAATCCATTTTTATCATACATCTAAGAAAACAGTTATATATATATATATATATATATATATATATATATATATATATATATATATATAGTTTTAAAAACAAGGAAACCATTGATTTTAATTTTAAAAGTCTCTAGGGCCCTTTCAGCCAACATCTCATCAGGAGACAATCGTTGGATTAGCGAAAAGAATATTAACGATATTGAAGAGCAAAAAGAGGGGGAAACACTAAAATAACGAACAAGTATATATACTTGTAACGAGGGAAGGGATCGTGTAAATAAATTAGCGAGGGACAGTTAAAATAAAATATCCCCCAACAGATTCAGAGACCTTATAAATTCTTTCTGCCGGCAGAGAGAAGGTTTTCTTAATCCTATACAGACCGATTCCAAAATCTTCAAATGATTATTGGAATCGGCTGTATGAATAATTTTAAACCACTCTTTTTTATACAACTTGGCACAAGCTATATTCTCAACTAAATGTTGAGCAATAGCCGATTCCATATTCATGGGGGGAAGATAGCATATTCTATCTATCTTACCAAGTCGTATTTTGGAAGGTACGTGCTGATTAATTCTAGTTTCCAAATGCAAGGTTGTACGCTCCACATAATATATATATATATCTTTGGGCACCATGACGGAAAGCAAGAGCAAGATTTTCTTGCTTAACCATTGCTACTAAGTAGTGAGTTCGATCCACACTGGGTGCTTCATACATTCGGCGTTGTGTCGCATCTAAGCCAAAAATGATTCCTACCTAATGATAAAAAATTAGTGGCAATGGTGTCTTTATCTAGATAATATTTGACAATTACGTGGGAAGTATTTATCGGGAGTATATGAAGGAGGTTTTTCAGCCATACTCTATATAATGGAGAAAGAGGTTTTGGAAAATTTGATATTCACAGAATATACTGAAAATATATTAAATACATATTAATATAATATACTAGCAGTAGAGCCCGGCGTTGCCCGGGGATGTAACAGTAAGAAATAGATCAAGTATCGACCATCATAAAGACTGAAAAATTGACAAAGATTATTGTTTAAGGTTAACAGTTTAAGGTTGTCTTAATTAGTTTCTTTTTTTCTTTTTTTACGAATTGATCAAACCCAAATTTTTAATGGCACTAGTAATGTGACCTTTTTCCTTATATCGAAATATTTAACATTCATTAACTAAGATGCTAGTTCGATTGAAATTTATAAAATACTTCTATAAAATATTTTTTTAAGAAAATAGTTTTAGCAACTCCAGTAGCTGCCATTACTCTTTCCAATATTGTTTTCTGGTTTACTTCGTAATATTTTGTTTGAAGAGATGATAGTTTCTGACAGAATTGTTCGCCATGCATGACATCCATATGAGGGTCTGCATCTGACGAAGCAATTTAAGAAAACAAGTTGAATTGTTTGCATAGAGATAATAGTTTAGGCATTTCTGAACGAGTTGGACGCTATCCATAACATAGAAGATTCTGGATCTGATGAATGTATATAAGAATATCACCCAAGTTGGACAAAACTAACCCTAGCGCAGCCTTTACTATATACAATTTCCGTATTTCCTATACTAGATTTTTTTTTATAAGTGATCAATACAGAGAAATATTCGATATGTTTCGTATTTACTAATTCCACCTATTAATGAGTGGTTTCCTTCCTAACCTTTTCTTTGATGTAGTGCGGAATATCAGCAATTTGATTATGTCATTATTTTCTTTTCGAGTTCCATGAGCTATCCATTTTAGTTGTTGCTCCTGTTGAAAGTCCTGAAGTTTTGTTTCTGTTGTTACAGTTTTTTGGGTATATGCTGTACATAACCAGTGAGCGAGTCAAAATGACTTATTTCCCTTTATAGTCGACCAATCAGAAGCCGCACAACACTGTATCCGTCGTATATAAAGGCGGCCATCTGTTTTCTTACTGGAATGACCAGAGGCAACTTGTCCGGCGAACAGGACAGACGGAAGAACTACGCTCTGCTACCTTGCTGCGATATCCACTGCGAACCTGCACTACGATTTCCTACTGTCACCGAAATATTCCCTGCCAACCTCTAGATTCTATACTCGAAGACGACCGTCATGAAAATGTCTAACATCTGTAATTTGGTAGAGTTCTTTGTGTGTCCGTACGTCAGTCCACGAGGTTCGAACTAGAATAACCCTCGCTAAGACCGACAAGTTTTCTTCTCTGGGGGCTGTTTTTTTAAGCATTGATCTGAGAAAGAGGTTTGTATGCAGCTGACAGCTTAAGCGTTTCTGAACGGGCTGGGAAACATCAGGTAGCGACATTTGAGGTTTCTGGGACACATCTTAGAAAATCTGATACTCACGTGACAGACAGAGGACAAGGTGGACCGTGGAAAACAACGCATAACATACTTAGCGAGCTTGATGAAATGGAGGGCGTAAGAGGGCTTAGCAGAACGACAAAGTTTATTTAGAGCTACAAGAGACATAAAACTGTGAAGACTCATGATCGCCTACGTCCCGAGGGGATACGGCAAAAAAAGAATTTAAATGACTTACTAATTAACCCATAGCCAGTTGGAGTCATACATAATCAGAATCTGATAAACAAGAAATTACAATGTGGATATAAAGTGGGGGTCGATTTCATATTACAATTAATATATAAAATGATCCCTCACTTTGTGGTCACGGTAGTTTCTACATATTTTTATTCCAGAGAATGTAAATAAATCTAAGACATGTCTGAATATCTAATCCGTATTTCATTGATTGATACGTTTTTTACGGCTTATCAACCCTTTGCATGTCATTTAAAGCCAAAAAATATTTATAGATTGCGAGAATCTTTTTAAAGATAATAATTGATTAGTGATACTAGGCTTACTAATTAACCCATAGCTGGGATCGGAAAAGATGGATTCGTGCCCCTTTCAGAGGTATTTACGAACAAGTGATTACAGCGAATCCAACGGCAAATATCCTTTTCACCACCATTATTACACAGCCATTATCCATTACGCCAATCGCTCATCCAAGCTTATAGCACCTTGTATACCCAAGCCGTCACCCATCAAGGTACTGACCAGGCTCGACGTTGCTAACTTCGCTGATCGTACGGGAGCCGGTGTTTGAACATTATATGGCCGTAATAATACAAAAATATAGATTTATCTTGCCTTCTTTTCGATACAGCGTACCGGTTAACGAACTAGTCTAGGTTAATCCAAGTGCTCTATATTTACAGATTTCTTCCAATATCTTACACACGTCTTTCTTTGTTTATACTGCTAACTCAGATAGTTTTTGTTAACATTGTACATCTGTACATCTTGTTCTTTAAGGAAGTCACACCGTTCTTTCCCGATATCCGATCTTATTCAGTTACGCGATCTATTCAGCGGAATCCGAAGAAAGCTTTAGGTATTTGCTTCATAAAACTGCCTTTCCGATAGAGCTGGTATTCATTTACTTTTGACTTCTTACGCGGCTTTATGAAGTGGTCTTCCAACATTTCACCGCTGTCGTATATTTCACTTATTAATTTGGTAATCTTGTCGACCAAGATTATAACATCTATATTACTTTTTCAACTCGCCCTATTGATGTGTCCCGGTTTTTGCCAACCAGTGTCATTCTCACTTGAGAGTTTAATATCTCAGATTCCTCTATGCTTTTGTGTATTGAAGGTTTCCTTCTTATGCTGTTGAAGTGTGTTCCGGTGTGTGCGACGTTTATTAAACATCTACAGGGGTTTCAGTATCAGAGAAGTTTAGGCAAGACCCTCTCGTAGAACATTATTACTGCGTTTTGAATTCGACTCTCACTATATGTCACATGCATTGTTTTGCCAGAGAAATTTAATCTTAATATATATATGTCTCTAAATAATTAAAATCTATTAAACAATAGACAGGAGTTAAAGGTTTTTTGCAGACATCATCAAATCTTCGCATTGAAAATTATTTTATTCTTTGTTTGTTTTTATGTTAATTACATAAAAACAAACAAACAATAAAATAATTTTTAAATTCCATAATCTAAATAAATAGTTTAAATGCCCTACAAAAAAAAGATAACCCTTTATGAAGTAGTCAAAAAACAAATATTAGCGACTTATGACAGTTTTTTTTTATATACACAAAACCCTTTCAGAAAAAAATAAAAAATAAAAAAAAATAAATAAATCTCCATAGACACTTAACCAGACTAGACGATGTCATCTTCCTCTTTAAA
The DNA here is from genome assembly GCA_903632075.3 of Acanthosepion pharaonis. NCBI lineage: Eukaryota > Metazoa > Mollusca > Cephalopoda > Sepiida > Sepiidae > Acanthosepion > Acanthosepion pharaonis. The sequence goes on from CAHIKZ030000966.1 coordinate 1,009,096, forward strand.
TTTAGAAACCCCAATATTACCCTGACTTAACGTCTGTTAATGTAACTGTGATATTGATAGAAATTATTAACCCCTTACTCCCCTTTTTCTTTAAACAATTGCTCTAGCCGTTACCATAGAAATTTTTATTTCAATAATGAATATACTTATAAAACACGTAAATTTCAGAAATAAGTTATTCCCAAAAAAAATTTCGCTTGAAGATGGAACAGAGCTTAGTACTTTAATTCAATTTAATTCAAATAGTTATATTGAAGTTTTCGGGTCTTGTTTTGAAACACGAGAACTCTTATGTAGCGTTGGAATCATATTTTTAAATCAATAATTTTAATATATATATATATATATATATATATATATATATATATATATATATATATATATAAAGCCATTCGTCAGGTGCGATTTTTTTTATCAACACACCGCTTAATATTATTATTTATGTTTATCGCGAGATATTTTATTGTAGGGAAAGATTATTATTGTTGTTAAAAATATTTAGATGAATTGTAGTTTAATTTTGGATTTTAATTTAGGCCCAGATTAGCATTTGAAATTGAAAATAAGTTTGGAAATAAGAATTATGAATTTTATTTTAAAGAGACGCTGTATCAAAAGGAATAAATAAAAGAAAACGTTTGGAAATCAAGGGAAGCAACTCTATTTTTTCATTTTTCTATTTTTTTTTCTTAAGCCTAATGGTTATGGTAGTGTGGAGTCATGACATGGATTTGTTTATTTTATTTCTTTATTTAATTGTATTTTATTTTGCTAATTTTCATTTTTGTATTTTCTTTAGATTTGATTTTGGTATATTTGATATAACATTTTTTTAGTTGTAGATTATCTCTTAGTACATGTTTAACTTTTAGAGTTGTTATGTAATTTTAGGTAGGGTGTCAGTAAATTGTTTTCCTAAGTACATATTTAAATGAGGACATATAATTTTTCATTACTTTGTAAAAGTGACAATTTTTATTTCATCCTCTGGGCAAAAATACTTTGTTTTGAGCTTCTTTTTTAAGCGATTTGTATATTTTTTTCTGTATATAGGTACTTTCACTTATTTCGATATATTTCTTTTTTAAGTAAATTTTTGATCCTACAGACACCTGGTATATAACGTTGGTGTGTAGATAGTTAACTTTTAGTGGGCATTGCTGATTGATTCTTCAGTTTCATGTACCTGTGGTGCATATGTGACTATTTGTTGTATTTTCATAACTTATAGAATATTTTCTGTGCAGGTATGTGACACTATTTCTTACTGGCAATAATAAGAAGCTTTCTTTTAATAGAAGGCGTGATATACTGAGAGACACTGCTTAAAAAAAAAATTAAGAAGGGTTAATGAATAAACCCCGTGGGAAAAACTGAAGATTTTAATTCTCATGTAGACGGCTATCTGAAATATGTGTCGGGGCTTTGAACAATGGAACCGATAGGGTTGACGTGGATTTGAAATGCGACGGGTCAAATGGCAACAATGATTGACGCTTGGTCGATCACAGACACAGCTAAAAATACGGGCAATATGGGAAACTTTTCTGCTTAAACAACGAACTTAGAATTAATCTTTACTTGTCGGAGGGTGGCTTAGGTAGCAGGTACAGATAGGTTAGCAAGGAAGGTGGAGGAGTCACCCACGACCACTGAGGATGATTAGGCGAACGTCAATAAATACGAAAGCTCCGAAGTGAGTGAGAGAGTTCGGTTCAGATACCGGACGCGAGACAACCTACGTGATTATCTGCAGACGAGAAATTCCGACATCAGTCTTTTGCCGAACATGACCAAATCAGTAAAACAAAGTTTACCAAGTCAACAAAGTGTCACGTCCGAGTTAGAAGCGGATTGGGCCGATAATTGTTTGCATGCGAACTCTTGGATTTAATAACAATTAACCAATTACTGTACGAAGGACTTGATATAAAAATAGTATTTATTTATTTTTTGAATTTATTCGAGCTTTTATTTTATTTATTTGCGTCTTTGCCCAGCTTACATCAGCCCAATACGAAGATAACTGACGACGATTCGATCTTGGGAGCCTTATGATCAAAGCAAATCACAACGTGGAATAGGGCAGGAACTACATCGAAGCGAACATGTCATCGATCAGCTGCGGTATTGGACGTCTTGGACGACCAGGAAGGGAGTAGCGCGATGGCTATAGCTAGGTTTTAGGATATTTATGTTGAATATTTTCTGTCATTTTAATTTTGAGTACTGTTTTCCGGAATTGTCCATCTTTTCTAATCCTTTCAGCTGTGGATAAATTGCGGAACAGACTGGGTTCTATAGCCTTGAGTGGTAACCGATTTCGGAGAAGTAAAACACTGAATTCAAATCTATATGTAGCCATGACGAATAGATTCTCTGCAGCTAAAGGACATGATCGTTCGCATTATCTCAATGATTCTTACTACGGTCGATTCATTTTTTTTATTTTTTGAGTTTTAATTAATATCTTTTTTATATTCGTTTTCACCTTTTCCTTGTACTGATTATTGAATTATATGATGTTTATTTTTCTCTTTTTCTTGCATTGTTTTTGTGTGAATAATAATTTTTAAAAAAATGTCTCTGGTCGTTTCCCAACTTTAGATTTTTGGTAAAACTATCACCTACAACAAATATAATATTGGTACAGTTACTAAGTCAAATAGTTCTCACTATTGAAAACCGAGGCGCTAACCTACTAAGTTCAGTGCATGAGATAAACTCTTTGTCTACGAATGTCTCCGTTGTCATTGTTGCGTCAACCTTTTAGGCAGCGGCCTTCTGATGAAAACTTCTTTTATAGTCAAATCACCCCAATCAAGGCGTAAAGCAACTAGGACAAAAATGCAAGAAAAAGAACAAATATATTATTAAAGAGAGATAACAATAAATGAAATGGAATTACTTAAGCCTGCAATTGCTTCCATTCGTTTCAACGATTACGTGAACATTGTTTGAAAATAATTGTTCGAAAACAGTTATTCGGAAAACATTTGAATTGACAATTGTTTGAATGGAAATTAATCGAATGGACAATTATATTAAATGAAAACTATTCGAAATGCAAAATTCTTTATTACAATAAAAATGTAAACATTAAAAAGGGAAATAAACAAATGATAATTATTCGAAATACAAATATCGTTAATAATACACTTAAGTTAGAATGGTACTCGTTAAATGATGCCACTAATTTTTAAAGTTTGCCATTTACGTTGTGATATTTCTTGGCACTCTTGAGATTTTGGCAACCTGTTCTTACTTTAGCAATATGAATTTCTTGCAACGCTAAATAAAAATAGTGATAATTGTATCTGGAAAAATCATTATCATATCCCACAAAAATTGTTAATCCAATTTTCATTAGTAAAAAAACAGAATCATTTTTACCATGTAAATGTTTTAGCTTTGAATAACATACAAAGGGTTGATAAGTTGTAAAACAATTCTAATAGAATCCATTTATTTTCTCCCAATTTTTTCCTCGTTTATCTTTTACTTCCTTTCTCTTCTTTTGTCTTCCATTCTCTTCTACTTCCTTTCTTTTCTATTTCGTCTCCTTCTCTTTTATTTTTCTTACCTTCTCTTTCTATTTATACGCTTCTTTGTTTCTTCTTTTATCTATTTTCTTTTCTTTTTTGTACAATAATCCTTCGATTAGTGCAGCTAATGTGATACGCGTTAATAAAAAGCGCATTAACCGAATATAATAACATATAGGAAATCATGTAATTTTTACCTCAAATTTTAGCCTTATTCAAAATTAAGTTCTAATTTGCGTACTTTTTAATTAAAATATAGGTACATATAAGAAAATACAATAAAATTATTCGAAATGCAAAATTCTTTCTTGCTATAAAAATGTAAACATTAATAGAGGAAATACACAAATGTTAATTATTCGAAACACAATATCGTTAATAATATAGTTAATTTAGAAAAAATCCTAATAACCTTAAGTTATAAAATACTACACGCAAATAGTCAACTACTGAAGAGTTCTCATTAAAGGATGCCATTAATTTTTTAAAGATTTCCATTTGCATCGCGGGATTTCTTGGCGCTCTTGATATTTTGGCAACCTGCTCTTACTTTTACAATATGAATTTCTTGCAATTCTTGTTCTCTTTTAAGGGACGATGTGATGACATTTGCTGCAAAAAATCCCTACGCCATCCATTAAGAGCGTTATTAGTTCTAGTTAAATCAGCATTGACTCTCACAAAGCGAGACGACAAACGTATTTCAAACGTAACGTAACGTAAGTATTTTGAATAATTATCATTTAGTATAATTTTCAGTTAATTTTATATATATATATATATATATATATATATATATATATATATATATATATAATCTCTTTTTCTCTTTTCCTTCTCCTTCTCTTACTTTACTTACTGATCACAACTCACCACAAGACTTACACCACTTCCTGTTGCTCTTTTTTCGCTTGGTTTACTTTTCTTCGTTTTTTCTTTACTCCACCTTCTCTGGTTTTTTTTTTATTATTTCAAGACTTTATCATCTATTAGCCGTTTGCAAAATGCTGTAATATTCTTGTGATTTTGCAAGGGGAAAATGATCATTTATAGAATGGTATCTTAATCCACATTGTATGATATCTATCTATCTATCTATCTATCTATATATATATATATATATATATATATATATATATATATATAAATATATATATATATAAATATTTATATATATTCATGAATTATTCATACAAAAAACAAATACAAAGGTTAATGATTTAATTGGCGAGAAATCCATCGTCGCGAACAATTCAAATAATATACAAAAACCCCGAACCTGTTTATGAATGAAAAGATCCTTGTTTTTATAAATTTTTGTTGCATAAGTTCTTATTATATTTACAAACTTTCGTCTGTTCCTACAGACATCCTCAGGTATGGAATAGATTTTGTTCGTGTTTTTACTCTCAGTAATAAGAGGACAACGAAAATACATGTATTGTTGTAATCCGAAAAATGCTATTAGAAATGAGTTATTGTTTTTGGAGCGTGCAATCGCAACACTGAGTTTGAATTTAAAATTTACAATTGTGCGTTCTTGTACAAATATGGTGATAAGTGAATTCTTTTTTACTGGTAAATTTTCTGTCATATATATATATGTATACGTAGGTAGGTAGGTAGTTAGGTAGTAATCCGTTGGTATAATTCAGCCGAGTCCTATTAACACAATATAGAATTTGAAATGTTAAAACTGACACACAAAGAGCAGTCAACGTTTATTTTCATTTAACGGAGCAAATTTTCTTTTCAAGTGTAATTAAGATACCTTTAGTTATTGACCATTTTCACCTACGAAGTTTAATTTAAAAATGTGCAGGATTTTTCAAACCGTTTACGGTAACATATTTTAGTGGTATCTACAAAATGATACCGTAAACAGTTTGAAAAATCCTGCAAATTTAAAAATTAAAATCCGTAGGTAAAATGGTCATTAACTAAAGGTATCTTAATTCGGATTGTAAAGAAGAATATATATATATATATATATATATATATATATATATATATAATGAAATGGACAATGTCCGACAATTATTTAAGACATTTTGTTTATAAAACAAACATTAAAATACAAAAATGTTATATATATATATATATATATATATATATATATATATATATATATATATATATATATATATGTATGTATGTATCCTAATTTCCTCCTAGTTTAGATAAGGTTAATTGAAAACAGTGATGACATACTGATATAAAGTCGACCAGGCGCTTTCGTTTAGAAACAATTCGTAAAGAATCATATGACTAAAGTTCGATGCTTCTCATGCAAAGTCTGGCTAGCCATGTGAGAGAGCCTGTATCACTTTTAACATACATTTCTCAAACCGTCATATGGGAGGATAGCTAGCTAAATAAATGAACTACACCAGGAAATATTTGTTATATTTTTAACATACCATTTCAACATTTAGATAGACCTAACCATGGAGTAATGGCCCAGCAGACCATTACCAACGAGTTGTTCTCCGTCGTCCAGTAAAAATTCTAGGTTTGTATTTTAATATCTGCCTCACTGTTATTTAATAGTGGACTATTTTTTTTTTGAAGCAGCGTTGAATCTTGTGCATAGAAACGGTCATCTATCCAGTGCTATATAAAAATTCCAGACAAGAAATCCAAACTGGGTAGATAGCGAAAACGCAAGTCTGCAAAGATAATGGCAGAAGCAAATTTATTGCACACTATTATTTACCCTGTTTGCCGATTCCGCCTTCCTTTACACACTGCGCTTTCGACTTGACACGTGACTGGTCAGCCCGATCATATACTCTTCTCATGAAAGATATTGGAACGTTACAGCGGCCCTGATTGATATCTTCTTGGATGCGCTGAAGTAGATCAATATAGATTGATCACTATCGATTCGACCTATCCAGGACAAATAGCATACAAATCATTCGGTTTTGCCTGCCATAGATACACTTGTACACAGAAATCAGATCGATTACACGCGTGGTCAGTGAAGGTTTTACAAGAATTTCGCGTTCACCCTTTTTACGTTGGCTAAGACTCAAATAAAAATGGATAAATGTTTAGAAATTGTGTTTTGAAAACAATAGATAGAGAGTTCAATATTAATAGAGTGCTACGATTAATAAAATTTCACCTGAAATAGATAAAGACAGAGAAACTGTAAGATACATAGCTAAACGGAAATTGATAGAGACGAGGGTAAACTGAAAGAAAGAGAAAAGAGAGAGACGGAGAAAGAGAAACTGATAGATAGATAGATAGATAGATAGATAGATAGATAGATAGATAGATAACAGCATATTACATTAATATGATACATAACAGTGTAGAATAACAATAGAATAGACAGCACTTACCGGCGTAAGGATCCCAGCTAGCGTCTAGCTGGCAGACAAAAATTACCCTGTAAACTGACTGGAATCAAGCTGTTATTTATACAGAAATACCTCCACTCATGTACCAGCAGCCAATCACAGCCCAAGCAATGGACTATCCCACTTGAGCACAATGAGATGCTCCGTGGCACCATAAATAGCTCTCTTTCTCAAGGTGGCGTGTTCATTCACTCAGCTTGTTCTACAATCTTGACAACGTGATTGTTCTACAAGCAGGACTATAAAAAACGACCCTAGTATGATGTTCAATCTACAGTATTAATATTTTATAGGAGTTGATGCTGACTTTAATATGCTTATCAGTAGACTTGACGAATTTTAAATGTTTGCTAAATTATATCGATACAATTTCTGCTACCTACCAGTGTTAGCTTATTCTTTTCCTAGAATTTCGAACTGAACTTTCATTTCGTCTACTGGGATAGATTTTTTATTTATTTATTTTTTTTGTCATGCCTCTTCAGATTGTCTCAGTTAAATTAACTCTCGAAGGCTGAAGAGTACAACGGCCGAAACGGCGTGAATATGGCAACAATAGTCCATATAATGTAAATAATTGCAATACCGCACCTCAGAAGTATAATCAGGTACTAATAAATAATGTTTAATATATTTGTTGTAAATTCTCATGAACAAAAAAAAAAAGTATAAATTCACTTTCAGCATGTGTTTAGTTTTATTCCAATTCTAATCATCACTTTTTTTAAAACAAACATTGCTTAAGTAATTAAAAAAAGTGGTGCCATGGGAAAAAATGTCCTTTTGACTCTAGGTCTTATTGAGGGCATGTTTATCCATGTTTGCCAAAAAATCTAACATGAAAAAAACCATGAATCAATGAAGCAGAAATGAGATTTTGCAGGGCTATAAATGTATGACAAGTGGCGGGCTTTCCTCTAAATCATTGGATTTCAATTTAAATGTATTTCAATTGGCTGGCTTTTCTTTAAATCATTTTCTTTCAATTTAAATGTATGGCAAGTAGCAGGTTTCCTCTAAAATCACTGGATTTCAATTTAAACGCATGGCAAGTGGCAGGCTTTTCTGTAAATCATTGGATTTCAATTTAAATATATGACGTGGCAATTTTTTTTCTAAATCATTGGATTTCAGTTTAAATGTATGACAAATGGCAAGCTTTCGTCTAAATCATTGGATTTCAATTTAAATGTATGACAAGTGGCAGGCTTTCGTCTAAATCATTGGATTTCAATTTAAATGTATGACAAGTGGCACTTTCCTCTAAATCATTGGATTTTAATTTAAATACATACAGATATTTTTCTAATAGCAATGGATTGAATTTTTAAAATATTTACAGGAACTGGACAATACCATAAACTGGAGTTTACATGTTGAGTTTTAAACCCTTTTTTTCTTCCAAAATTAGGTTCGACTTTTATGGCGGGAATAAAATGCAAACTTCCGCCACCAACGGGTATACAAGTGGTATAACATATTTGACATCTACTGTAAAATACTTCTCGTACCTCCGACAGTCTGCCACAAATATGTCTTACTAACACTTGTGTTTGGCGAACATATTTGGCGCATTAACTCGGATATTAGTATAAAATAATAAAATAGTAACACAAATACAACACATCGAACTCAACATCTGATATACTAAATGTAAACACTGACCGAGGCGCCGTTTAACTCAGACCATTAGTTATTGTATATGTGACATCTGCGCAATTTTATGATCGTAATGTCAGTAGTATTTTATAGGATTTGATTTTGACTTTACACCTTTACAATATATTGTACCTACGGTCATGTGTTGTAGGCTTTTTGCTATACAACGCATACAGTAAGATATTACGCTTAGTGTTTTAATAGTCAGCTAAGTGGTATGAGATTGTGTAGTTTTGGCACAGGTTATCGTATACTGTTGTCCAACTTCATTTATTAGTAAGCTTAAGTTTTGGACCACGTGTAGCCTACCGTATATATATATTTTTTTTTTTGGGGGGGCAACTATACGTACGGAATAGACCTAAGTCAGAATTTTAATTTAAATATCTTGTACGCCTGATCGACTTGTACGCGGAAATTTACGTTAATTCGCATTGTTATATATATATATATATATATATATATATATATATATATATATATATATATAGTGCTGTTCGATAAAAGTGACTCACCTGATATTTTTTTACTGAAAATATTTTTGTCTATTGTTTTTGGGGTTAAAATAATTTTTAACCTTACCAATATAAAGACCCCTTCCCGACCACGTAGGAAAAAAGTTTATTCACCCTAAGGTATTCTATTGATAATTATAAACTCTGTGTAAAAAAAGTGACTCGGATATCGCATTCTAATGATTAAATTGGTAAATTTAAGGAGCTTTTGATAAAATATTGAAACCTATTTTACAATACACTCAGAACAATATTCTAGAGAATTCTAGAACAGATTAAATTAAATCTAGAGTATTACAGAATATTCCAGAAAGCCTCATACAGTATAAAAACAGCCACTCAAGTCACTAACCAGATGAAAGGGTACAAACACGCATCAGAACCACTTAAGGCATCTATTATTGCCCTCTCAAAATCAGGCAATTCTACGAGAGAAATCGCAGAAATTGCTATAACCTCGCAATCAACTGTCTCTCGAGTGCTTAGGTCACATAATGATGCCACTCCTGCTCCAAGGAAGGAAACAAGGGGACGAAAGAAAAAGATTGACGATAGAACTGGCAGGGTAATCAGGTTGCGAAGAATAGGACTAAAACTAGCTAAGAAATTGCAGCCAGTCTAAGCGAAGAGCAACGTGTTAGTCTTGCCTATTCAACAGTCAGTGAGTGGGTGTTAGAACAAGGCTACAAATCTTGTAAACGAATGTTTAAGCCACTAATAAGCAAAGCCAACAAAGCCAAGAGACTTGAATGGGCTCACTATTACAAAAATTTCACCGTAGAAGACTGGAAGAATGTTCTCTTCTCCGATGAAACGAAAGTTGAGCTAAATTCAAAGGATAAGTTGAGTCACTTTTATCGAACAGCACTGTATATATATATATATATATATATATATATATATATATATATATATATAGCAGAGCGTCTATTTAAACGCAGGTATCTACGATATAACACTTGAGTATTAGGAAATACATATGAAAGAAGGAAATAGATAACAGACAGACGCGACGAGATGGGGTAAGCGCGTCTCTGCTTCGATAACTGCACAAAACAGAGAGCAAAGATTGAAAGGGATTAATTCAACTGACGCGTTTATTCATTTCAAAAGTTCCCTGTAGATTTGCTACGGGGTTGGATCACAGGGAAATGTAAAGGGCTTGCAACATAGAGTGTCTTTGAAATGTCTGCTTATAGCAAAATCCGTGCATCCGCCCCCGTCATTGCTTGACGCCATATGTAGGGAATGACGACACAACGTGATAGTTACATATGGCGGGCAAATTGAAGTAGCCCAGCCACAAAAGATTTTTTTTTTTGCATCCGGTGTTGTGTTACCCTTTCTCTGTTGCTACGTAAACGAAGGGGATGATATCGCAGTATATTATGTCTTAAATGCAAAAACTTAGATTCCGATGAACTATGTTAGGAAAAAAAAAAAGATGTCTCCCACTGTAAGAAAAAAAAAGACATATTTTAGAAATATCAGTTCTGGCATCGAAACAAAAATAGCAACATAAGTAAAAGAAAAGATTATGGTACAAGAATATATTTTTTGTTGGCAAAAACCTGGAAAGTCTGTTCAACTATTTAACCCATAGCTGGGGGGCGAGAGAAAAATGGATTCATACCTTTCCCAAGAGTATTTGCGCGTAAGTGAATGCAACGAGCTCCACTAAGACTCGAACTCAGCTCTCCGATTTCTCACTCCGAGCCGCTATCCATTACACTATCCACACATCCCGTTTATACATATGATTTTCAGAAAAGAATATATTGTCTGCAATCCTTCTCTCTAAACACAGTTTTCTCCAGTTTTGGTTAACGGCTGCAATCTCAACGAAGCCCCAAGTTTCTAACGTTTATTGCGTTTCAAGCTCACTCCAGACATCAAGTGAAACACATATATACGCTCCATTGCTAAAGATGTCCAAAAAACGATCCGCTCATTTTATCGCTTCAAAAAGTACCTTACTGCTTCTGGCATGCTTTAACTTTAAGTGTCATATTTGACCAAAAGGAAAGTATTTCTGCCGTAGCTGCGCTGGGACTGTCAAATCCTCACTTGATATAGTTTTACCCTGTCAGTTACGGAAAGACATTTTCCCCAAACTGCATCCTTCAATGGTATCACCGTTCTGTCACTCCATGGCAAATGTTCAAATGGCCTCCTTTCTTTAGTTCCAACTTTCGTCCTGTAATGAAATGAAAACACGAATAAGAACAAGTTTTTATTCAGTAATATGGGATGGATGATGATGGCTATATTCTGAAAAGGACATACGAGAAAGAAAAAATACCGATCTACAAGGAAACGTTTACTTACAATCGTAACGAGGCAGCTTAACTTTCTGTGATATACAGTGTGGTCCGAAAGTCTTGTCACCCACTACATAATATCATTTTCTATTTCAGATCGTTGACAGGGTTAGGGTTAAAGATGGGGGTGACAAGACTTTCGGACTACCTTGTATAATGAGAAAAAGAAACCTTGATTTTCTCCATTTTTTATATGATGTTTTAATTACTAGGTTTTTATGCATTGGGTACCAATCAAGCAGGCATTGACTCACTACTTTTCTTGTCTTCTTGTCATGTCTCACTCAACTTCATCTTCGTTTCATCAGATTTGCTATGGTAACTTTTGTCTTGGTTTATTCTTTAGCTACATTGAATTTTTTGTTTTTGTTTCGATTTTTGTAGGTCAGAGTTACTCTGAGGAGAGCTGCATTTGTGATTTTCTGAACTGACAGGTTACGCAATTATATATCTGAGCTTCCATTATAAAATTATTTATTACTTGGAAATTTACAATGGCAAATTCACCCAGAGTACGAAACGCGTCGGCAAAGATGAGTTTTCCTTTTGACTTTTTTCATATTATCTTTTTACAGATATACTCTCTCTGATATTTTTACATATTATTAAATCAACTACTAACTAAAAATTTTATATACATTATCATTCAGTCTTTCCGGAAATAATCAAGTTATAAGTATCTTCCTTCTGTGGTCTGTGGGGAAGGTGGGAGTTGGTGACATAACGTTTTGTTACCTCTTCCCAACTCGTTTTTTTTTCTTGCTATTGGCTTCTGGCCATATTAAACAATTTAATCTCCACGAGTAAATGACAAAGTGAAACTAAATTGCAACTATATTCAGAAAAAAGAAAAGAGAAGAATGGGCTGAGAAAAGATAGATTAATTCACTTATCTTTTACATTCAGTACGATTGAGATCGCTGATTGAGGTCCATTAATGGTCATTACAAAATAAAATCGTGATTTGTGTTCAATCGAGATGAAATAAAAGGAAAGTAACTGAACGTGAACAATCGAGGATTTACATATATCCATATATAAAAAAAAAAAATCATATATAATCAGTCATATTGTTCTAGCGAGGCAAGCTTTCTAACCATTACACCACCTCGAGGTGCCCAAGTAATTTTCCAACAGTAACTTAAATGTGGCACAAGGCTGAAAGTATTGAGCACCTAGTGAGGATCGAACGCACTACTCGTAATTTTTCTAGCGAGACAAGCTTGCTAACCATTACACCCCCACGATGTACCTAAGTGATTTTCCAAGCGCAGCTTATATATGGCACAAGGCCGAATGTAGGGAGCTCCCAGTCAGGATCGAACTCACTACTCAGTTGTATTATTCTAGCGAGACAAGCTTGCTAACCATTACACTGCCTCGGGGTGCCCAAGTAATTTTCCAAGAGTAACTTAAATGTGGCACAAGGCCGAAAGTTTTGAGCACCTAGTGAGGATCGAACGCACTACTCGTAATTGTTCTAGTGAGACAAGCTTGCTAACCATTACACCCCCACGATGTACCTCAGTGATTTTCCAAGCGCAGCTTATGTATGGCACAAGGCCGAATGTAGGGAGCACCCAGTGAGGATCGAACTCACTACTCAGTTGTATTATTCTAGCGAGACAAGCTTGTTAACCATTACACTGCCTCGGGGTGCCCAAATGATTTTCTATGCTATATCACTTTACATCAACTTAAAACTACCCCTCAAAAGTGTATAAAAACTATGTGTAAATGTAAAGCAATTTTTCACACTTGGAGGTGTGGTCTGATGAATAACTCCTAGAATAAAAACTAAAATTTAGTGAGAGTGTAAATTTTATTTTTTATTCCTGGAGTTATTTTTTCTGATTTCTTTTGAATTTGTAGGTCTGATGAATTGGATTGTGATTACGATTCCAATGTAATAAATTATAACCATGGAATATTAGTGTTTAAGTACTTTTAATATATTTAAGTATTTTTATTATATTCTTACTCTGTCCTGGACATTGAGTTCTACCTGGATATTATCCTCTTGGAAATTATATATAAATATATATATATATATATATATATATATATATATATATATATATATATATATATATATATATGTAAGTGTATGTATGTATATTTATATATACAAATATAAATTATAACCATGGAATATTAGTGTTATATATATATATATATATATATATATATATATATATATATATATATATATATATATATATTTCTTTGAAAAAGGCTGATAATTCGTTTTTTTTTTTTTTTTTTTTTTTTTTTTTTTTTTATTATACTTTTCGTTAAACACACAAGGATGCGATATTCATGCTCGGATTGAAACCCGAAATACTAATGTAAATGCAAAAGTATGTATGTCTATGTTTTATAGATTATGCAATGGCGTTTGATAAATTACCTCGCAGACAACTGTTCAAAATGATAGGTAGACTTGAATTATGTAGAAATAGTATTGAAATGTCTTGAAATATCGGCTCTGGTATGTGCCAGTGAATAGTGGACAATCTCCTCACAGAAGCAGAAGACGTAGAAACTTGAAGAACAGAAGGATGATAAAGATAACATGGAATGAATAAGTGAGGAACGACGAAGATTTAGAAAAAATAAAATAAAAAAGACACTTATAATTAACATAAGAAAGAACCAAAATATCGCGAACGCATATTGAGAAAAGAGGGCTTAGAAAATTTGACACTCACAGGATATAATAAAGACAAGAAGAACAAAGGACACAAGTGCTTAACATTCCTAATGGGCTTTTTATAAATGGTTAGCAAGACATGAATTAGGTGAGAAGACAAAAAGAATACGTTTACAAAGAAGGAAAAAAGGACAGGAATTTGTGTGTCGGGGGTGGGGTCATGATCGCCCTCGTCTTGAAGGCACACGGCGGATAGAAGAAGTTGATTCGGTGATGGGTTGAGACAGGAAAAATTCTAGGACAGGGGTCGGCCACCCCACGATTCCCGGGCCACATCCGGCCCGCGAAAGATTTTTGTCCGACCTGCCAACTTAACACCTGGACACTAATTACTTTGCGGAGCAAATGGCTGAAAAATATCAGTTAGAATTATTCGACTTGCAATGCGATGATTTTTTTTTTTAAATCAAAATTTAATTCCGTATCCACTGCTGTCTTCTACAAGAAATATGTTTTGCCAAACGGAAAATATCAAAGCCTATTGAATAATGCGAAAATGATGGTATCATTATCTGGTAGCACATATCCTTGTGAACAATCGTTTGTAAAAATAAAATATACTAAAATAGTTTAAGGACAAGATTTAATAACGACCACCTAGATTATCTTTGCTCCTGTCATCGACAAATATTTCACCTGATGTGGAGAATTTATCGAACAATAAGTAGAAAAAAGTGTCTCATTAAATAATTTGCCACTTGTAGTAATTTTAATTTTTTTATTCCTGCAGTAGAATAAGGAATCTTGTTTAAATAATATAACATTAACTTCGTTGTTTTTTTTTCTTTAAACCTCTTGACCAAGGCAGCCTTCTTGACGTAGCGGTTTGAAGTTGAAACACTTTATTATATATTTATAGACATTACATATCATGGCCGTCTCTTCGAGACACTGCATAGATTTCTGGTTCGCTCCCTCTAAAAGGTTGCCGACCCTATCTCTAAAGCAAAGCTTCGACTGAAGTCATAATTTCTTTTTTCAAACTAAAAGTATCATTGACAATAAAAGTCGTTATGGCGGCCACAGATGAAAATAAATCCAAAATGTTCAAGAATGTGATAACACCTGGACAGTAATTATCTAATTACTTTGCGGGGCAAATGGTTGAAAAATAGTCGGAATTATTCGTCTTACAATGCAATGATTTTTTTAAAATCAAAATTTCATTCTGTATCCACTGCTGACTTGAAATATATTTTGTCACTAATGAGCAAAGTATGGTATCATTATTTGGAAGTATATATGCTTGTGAACAACTTATTGCGAAAATGAAATGTACTAAAAATCGTTTAAGAGCAAGTTTGGCTGATGACCAACTGTATAATGTCTTTCCGCCTTTCATAGATCTCGTGCCGTCGCCTCCTTCTGTCTTCTCTACAAGTACTTTCACGGTAACTGCTCTGACGAGCTACTTCCGTTAACTCCCAGACTGCATGAATTTAAGCGTGCTACTACGCTGGCATCATGGTCCCAACCTTTCACTGTCAAAACTGTTAAATGTAGCCGTCTCTTCTACTCTAATAGCATCATGTCTCGCTCCTGACGAGATTCCCTTCCTATTACTTGTTTCCCTGATAGCTATAATCTCCAACTATTCAAATGTAAAGTCAATCGACGTCTCCAGATGCCGTGAACTATCATTTGTCCTTCTCTTCATCCTTTCCTCCATTACACATCTTAACTCTCGTTCCCACTCTCTAAACCACTGCCTACTAGTAGCATCCATCTTTGTTTTATGTGAAACGCTTAAATTTTTTTTTCACATAATGCGGAGAAGTTATCGAACAATGAACAGAAACAAATTTCTCATGAAATAATTTGCCGTTTCTAAATGTATTTCGTTTGCAGTTGGAATTTGCCATTTTTGTTGATTGTGTTAGTTGCTATCCTGTTATTCTTGCGGCAAAAATAAGGAACTTTGTTTAAATAATACAACACTAACTTTACTGTTTGTTCTTTAAGCCTCCAGACAGAGGCAGGCTTTCGGACGGAGCAATCTGAGACAATTTATTATAGTACATTTGATATCATCCCCTCTCTGAGACTCTGCATAGCTAACTGGCCCGCCCTTTCCAAAAGGTTGCAGTCTCCTGTTCTGGGAGATACTACACAGTTCTGACTCAACGAAATGCATTGCACCTTTAAAATGCATAGCTAATGGTGTTTACTATGCTGAAAATAGTTTGTGTTTGCAGTTGCAATCTTTCTCTATCTAACGGTGTTCTTGGCCTTTTTATATCTGTTGTAAATACATCGGAGGCATTAATTTCGAAGCGTGCAATTTATATCAAGCATGTTTACTTGGAGAATATATGTGAGTCAGCTGAAAACGTAGAACAAGTAAAAGAAACATTCCCTTGACAGCTAGCTCTTAGGTGTACAGGGTTGGCCCAAGAATGGTATTATTTAAGATTGCCAAATAAACACCATATCCTGTTTGTGAGACGTGAAATGGACACATTGGCATGAATAGGACTCATGAGCTGTTAACGCCCAAGGTACTGATATTAAGACGGGTAGGGTCCGGGTAAACGCTTGTTTTTGACCCCGGCATATCGCATGCCAAATTTACAAGCACGTGTTGCAACTGTAAGGAGTTATCAGGAAGGTATTAATCCACATCGGGGATTGTTTTTCACTTTTTGCTGACTCTTTCCCTATAAAATATTTTTTATTGTTTACATTTCATTCTTTATAATCGGTTATTAAATTTCTTCCTTTTTCGTTTTTTTTACATTTCCTTTATTCGACTGTTGTGAATAATCAAGAGTGGTCTCCCCTTGTTTTGTTACTCTCCTCTTTGAGAGAGCTATTTCTCTTTACTGGAACTATAGAAGGACACTATACGTGAAAATTGTATTCTCAGCTGAATAAAGATTTCTAAAAGCCTACACCTGCGTGCTTTTTCATTACACCAGCATCCAATGATTTTCTTTTTTCCCAAACAGTAATATTTCTTCATTTTTCGTTTCGATATATATATATATATATATATACAGAGAGAGAGAGAGAGAGAGAGAGAGAGGGAGAGAGAGAGAGTAGGACAGAGGGGGTGCAATGGGTAAATTGTCGCCATTTTATATTTTTAATTTCGCGCATGCGCATTGTTTGTTTTTAATTTTTCCAAAAAGTTCTCTATGGCGCAAATCACTCTGACAGAAATTTGGAAATGCCATCCTGTACTGCTTGGCATTCGCGTCGGAAGCTCCAATACGAACTTTTCAGTGTCTTTGGGTGTCTATCTGACGACAGTGGAGAAGATATGGAAAGGGTTGGATGAGCTTAATCGTTATAACGAAGGTACGGTAGAAAGGAACTCCCGAATTTGTTGGTTAGAACCTCAGGCTCAACTCTGATGCATAAATCAACTGATTTGAGGAGTTGTGCTGTTCTAGGTCAAGAGGGTGGCTGCTGGAAGGCCCTATATCTGACAACAGGACTCTACAACATGCCACACAAACAGAAGAACAGTCATGTCTATAAGAAAGTTTCTGCGACAACATCACCCCTTACATATGGTCACCTAACTCCCCAGATTTCACAACCACTTCTTTATGTGCGGGGTTGAATTGAGCGAGTAACCAGGAAAACTCCTTGTATCTCTAAAGATGAACTGAAGGCAAGTATTATGACAGCATTCATCAACATAAACAAGAGATTCCAAAGTCCTCTTGAATCTCTGCTTGAAGCCAATGACGATTTTATTGAATAAATTTACTTTATTATTTCAAGATATTTTTTATGAAATTTTGGTAAACGTAAGTGTTAAAAAGAGATGGTGACGTTATTTTCATTTTTTCGTAATTTAAACGACAATTTATCCATCCAAATTTATCCATCCCAAATATATATATATATATATATATATATATATATAGATAGATAGATAGATAGATAGATAGATAGATATAGATAGATAGAACTAAATATATATATATATATATATATATATATATATATATATATATATATATATATATATATATGTAAGCAAATATATGGATATAGATCCGACAGTATGAAGAAAAATATATACGGAAAAAACAAAACAAAAATCCTTATATACAAGTTGCTGTTTTAATGTTAATATGTCAACGTCTGACGTTTCGGTCTAATAAACCATCTTCAGGACATGTTGTAATTGATAATGTTATATTTATGAATATGTCCTGAAGATGGTTTATTAGACAAACGTCAGACGTTGACATATTAACATTAAAACACCATAATTGTATATAAGGTTTTTTGTTTTGTTTTTTTTTATATTTTTTTCATATATATATATATATATATATATATATATATATATATGTATAGGAAGAAATATAGTTTTAGGGTGTGGTATATTTACGGGATAAAGTGCTCAATATCAAAAGAGAGAGAGAGAGAGAGAGAGCGTATGTAAATATATATATAAAAGTGAACATTGACGTCAACATTCAGGCAACATGGTCACGTTTAGCATGGTCACGTTGTCGTCACATGGGCGACGCTTTCAAAACGTATTCCTAAACGGAAAGCTGATCATTCTAAAATTTTCAGTTATCTGTTTTGGATAAGACTTTTTTTTATGTCCATCGTCTTTTCAAATTGAACTGAATTGTATTTTAATGAATATTGTCTTGAAAAAGATTTATTAAACCGAAACGTCAGACGTCGACATTTCATTCATTTTAAACAACATAATTGCATTTAAGAATTTTTGTTTGTTTTTTCCAAATTTTTCTTCATATATATATATATATATATATATATATATATATATATATATATATATATATATATATATATATACAGTAATTATTATAATTATTATTAAAAAGTACTACAATAATTATTATTTTTTTTAATTTTTGTGGATTTTTATGGAAATCAAATGTTATGTACATTAGATATCAAACTTCTGGTAAGGTATACAATATGCGTTGAATTTTGGCACAGACAACGTTTTCGTCCTCTTTGGTGAAGTTGTCTGACCTACGCCGATGATCGTTACACATTCTGAAAATGAAATGCAATGTTTTATGAACCATTTTTCGCCTGCGTTTAAGTCTTTCGGCTTAGAGATTAATCTAATAAAGACAATTGTTATGCACGACCCAGCACCTGGATTGCCCTACATAGAACCAGCTATATATGTTGCGGGGAAGAAGATGAACGGATTGCACTCTTTGTTATATCTTGGTAACGCGCTTTCTAAGGGATGCAGTATATCTTTGCGCATTGAAAAAGCTTCTGGATCCTTTTCAGATCTCCGAAAAAATGTTTGGTCCCAGCACGGAAGCAAGCTGCAAACAAGGGCCATAGTCTGTAAAGCATGCGCTTTGACGACTTCCTTGTATGCAAGTGAAACGTGGACGCTGCAAATGCCCTTGAGCACTTCCATCAACGATGCCTGTGAAAATAGCTTTGTATTAAATATCAGTCCCATATCTCAGATACAAAAGTATTAGACAAATCTAGGCTGCTAAGTAATGAATCCATAGTTATAAAAACTTGTCTTTGATGAGCTGGACATTTTCGAATGGATGACAATCGTCTGCCAAAGCGGCTGTTTTATAGGGAAACGGGGAAAGGCAAAATAAATGTATCAATATCTAAGAAATGATTTAAGGACTTTACAAAATTTTACCTGTGGCAGTCCAGCATATCGGTGGATCAATGGGAGACAATAGAACCGGATACAGATTAGTGGCGCAAACTGATTCATGATGGTATAAATATTTTGAATATAGCCGTGTTCAGTATGCTGCTTTCAAACGATCAGTTCTTAAGGATGAACAATGTTCAGTGCCCGGTCACCACGTCAACTGTGACATATACAGAAAACTGTCTCTCACTTGCGGGTCACAAAGACCATCTGCGAAAACATATACAATCTGCTGTTCCGCAGTGTCCAGTCTTTGGTAGAAATTGCCGCAATTTGACGCGTTTAAAAAGTCACCTAAGGGTGCATAAAACTTGAAAAAAGGGAGCAAAGCCGAGAAAAGGGAGCAAAGGCGAGAAAACTCGAGAGGTGGTCACACTCGAAACCGAGTCGAAAGCAACCATCTCTCTCTCTGTCTCTCTCTCTCTCTCTCTCTCTCTCTCTCTCTGATATTGAGCACTTTATCCCATAAATATACCGCATCCTAAAACTATATTTCTTCCTATATATATATATATATATATATATATATATATATATATATATATATATAGAGAGAGAGAGAGAGAGAGAAAGAGAGAGAGAGAGAGTGAGAGAGAAAGAGAGAGAGAGTTTATGAAAAACTAGGCAATCCGTATGGGTAAACCCAAGGAGGATAAAATCCAGAGATTTTTTTTGTTTCATCCTTTGGAAGTAAAGTCTGATGATCCGCAGTCCCTTAAAAAGGCTGTGGTGAAATAATTTATTACATGGAACCTTAAAAGTGGTTGGTCTGTTTTTATTTAATATATATATATATATATATATATATATATATATATATATATATATATATATATATATATATATATAGGAAGGCCCTTTTCGGCTGAGAATATTCCAGTGACTTTTTTACTGTTGAATTTATATATATATATATATATATTGTTACGAACTTGTAGCATATAGATGAACCACGGGTTCTAAAAAAAAGGAAAACGTGGTTTCTTTTCTCGGTCTTCACTCAGAAATGGAAGCGACACAAGGGAATCAACGAAGAACAGACGCAAGACGATGGATTTCAAAATTAAACATTTATTTATAAATATATATATAACGAAACAAAGAAAGAAAAAAAAGAACATTCATTTAACAAAGGGGGGGGGACATCAGTAAAGAATAGAAGGCGCGAGCGAATACATACATATATGAAAATAGATCGAGCCAAAAGAACCAACTTATCTTGCAGTCGGGCTGGTATCTTCACAAAGTTTTGATTCGCCGAAGCGAGAGTTCTGATGATAAATCAGTATCTTGGCCGGCCGACAATGTTCCTGGATTCTTCTTCTTTTCGCAAGTGTTCGTGGGTCCCCAGCATTTCATACAGGCATTTGGTTGGGTTGATCAGTCAATAGCACCCTTTCAATCACTGGTCGATAGACTTCGTGGTCTTCCTCATCTCAGTGGGCGGTCTGACGATTTTTTGCCCAGCGATGTTCAACTGCCGCTGGTCAGAGGGAAACTGAAAAATCCTTCTTTGGTTTTCGCTGTCCCCACAGACAGTCACGTGGGTTCCCTTCGTCCTTGACCGGGTACGCAGGAGAATAGGGCGCAAATCACGCAGTGTTTGTGTGATGGCCAAAAGTTCAACGCATGCTCCGTACGTCCCGATCACGTGAATCGCAGCATGAGACCCTGATGGTGTCTGGAGTTTACTCATGGTCAAACGCGAAATCTTAGAACCAGGTCATCCTCACGTCGGGTCACTTCTAAGTTCACGGGCCCTTGGCTGGCGGGTGGAAGAGAGGATAGGAGAGAAAGAATTTGTGAAGAGAAGGGGGGGTATGGCTGATCATAGAATATATTCGCTCGCGAATCGGAAGCATTGGATTAAATTTCTGTTTTTATCTATTTATTTATCTTTCTTTTATATCTAACTAATTTTCTCTTTATTTAAGATTTTACTTTAGCCTAACACCTATATGGTTAATGAAATCGTTGCTACGTGACACCTCCCTACCAAAAAAAAGAAAAATGCCATTAACGGCAGTTTTCTAAAAAAAAAGAAAAGAGATTGTTTTCGTCCCCGTTTGATCCTCAAAAGCTTATCGATCAGATACGGGACAGGGCGTCAGCACACACGTTGTCGATGCCTCTTATGTGCTGAATAGTTAGATCGTATTCTTGTAACGCTAAACTCCAGCACAGTAGTCGCCTGTTCGTATTCTTCATTTTCCTGAGGAAGGTTAGTGGGTTATGGTCAGTATATACTAAAGTAGGCTGACTGGACGAAGACACATACACTTCGAAGTGTTGTAAACTTAACAAAAGGGCAAGAGTTTCTTTTTTCTACTGTAGAGAGTAATTTTTCTGGTGATTGTTGAATTTTTTTGAGAAATAACTGACCGGGTGTTCGATACCATTTGCATCGGTCTGTAGTAATACTGCGCCAATGCCATGGTCACTTGCATCTACAGCTAACCTGAACGGTCGGGTAAATTCAGGAGCTTTGAGGACAGGGTTTGAGCACAATAGGGCTTTTATTTGATCAAAGGATCTCTGACAGTCGGGTGTTCAATCAAATTTGGCTTTCCTCCTCAACAGTTGGGTAAGCGGTGAGGCTATATCGGAGAAATTCTTACAGAACTTGCGATAGTAACCCGCCATTCCGAGAAATCTCCTCAGGCCTTTTACATTGGTCGGGGCTGGGTACTTAACTATACTTTGTATTTTTGCCTCGATCGGAGTTATCCGCCCATGGCCGACAACGTGTCCGAGATACGTCACTTCTGCCTGGCAGAAATCACTTTTCGCAAGGTTAATGGTGAGATTGGCATGCTTTAACCGATCGAAGACTTTTCGTAGAGATATCATGTGTTCAGCCCAGGTGTTATTGTACACGACTATGTCATCGATGTACGTCTCTACACCAGCCAGATCTCGCAGGCAATGGTTCATCATTCGCTGGAAGGTGGCCTGGGAATTTTTCATCCCAAAAGGCATCACGCGGTATTGATACAGGCCATCCGGAGTCGCGAAAGCAGATATCTCCTTAGCGCGCTCGGTTGGGGCACACACCAATAACCCTTCAACAAATCGAGCTTCGTAATATAAGTAGCCTTGCCTACTTTATCAATACAGTCGTCCATCCTGGGAATGGGGTACGAGTCCGTCTTAGTGACGAAGTTCACCTTTCGGTAGTCGGTGCAAAACCGAACTGAGCCGTCAGGTTTGTCCACTAGCACGCAGGGGAGGACCAACTGCTTTGGCTACGCTCGATAATGCCGTTCTCTAGCATGTAGGCTATTTCTCCACGTAGGATTTCGGCTTTTCGTGGGTTGACTCGGTAGGGATGCTGTTTAATGGGGTGGCATCTCCTACTTCCACATCATGATAAGTAACGGTGGTTTGGTTGGGTACGTCAGGGAACAGGCCCCTGAAATCCTCGATAAGGGAGGCTAAATCCTTCCTCTCCTCAAGGGCTAAATGCGACAGCTTCGCACTTAGGTCAGCTAGTACCTCGGAGTTGTAAAGTTTGGTGGGGTGGTCACCTTTCCATAACTTCTCCTCGGATCTCCGTGGGCTCGGGCATAGTGTTAGGCCCACTGATTACTAACACAGGGTCGGTCTTTCCCCGTTCATAGTAAGGCTTAAGCATGTTAATGTGACACATCTGCGTCGACTTCCTGCGATCAGGGGTTCTTACGACGTTGTTGAGGTCACCGGCCTTCCTGACCACTTCATACGGGCCATGGAATCGAGCTTTGAGAGGATGTCCGGGCAAGGGTAATAACACTAGTACTTTATCCCCGACACTGAAATTTCGTTCGACTGTGTCTCGGTCGTATCGATCTTTCATTTTATGCTGAACCGACCGGAGGTTCTCGCGGGCCAGTTCACATGCTTCTGCTAGTCGGGTTCGGAAACGTGAAACATATTCCAGCAAATTTTCTGTTACTGGGTCTTCCCGCAACAAACCTTCCCTCAGTACCTTTAAAGGACCGCGGACTGAATGCCCAAATATTAATTCAAATGGGCTGAACCCCAACGATTCCTGTACGGATTCGCGAGCGGCGAACATTAGGAATGGGATACCTTCGTCCCAATCGTGTTGGTGGTCCAGGCAATATGTTCTCATCATGCTCTTCAAGGTGGAGTGGAACCTCTCCAAGGCACCTTGGGACTGGGGGTGATAGGCGCTTGACTTAATGGATTTTATACCCAAACTTCTCGTAACTTGTTGAAACACCCCTGACATGAAGTTGGATCCCTGGTCTGACTGTATCACCCTGGGTAAGCCGACCATGGTGAAAAAGCTAACAAGGGCCTTTACTATTTTCCTGGCGGATAGATTTCTCATGGGTATCGCTTCGGGAAACCTGGTCGAGGCGCACATGATCGTTAGCAGGTATTGGTTCCCTAACTTAGTTTTGGGTAACGGACCAACACAGTCTACGATAATGTGACAAAATGGCTCCTCAAAGGCAGGAATGGGATGTAGGGGTGCGATGGGGATTTTCTGGTTCGGCTTCCCTACAACCTGGCAGATGTGGCAAGTCCGGCAATGCTCAGACACGTCCCTTCGGATACCCGGCCAGTAAAAGTATCTGACGATCTTATCGTGCGTCTTGTTAACGCCAAGGTGACCCCCCAATGGGATCTCATGAGCTGTCCTCATGACCTCCGGTCTGTACCGTTTAGGGAGTACTATTTGGTGGACTGTCGACCAGTCTTCTGAGGCGGAGATGTGCGGGGTCTCCACTTCCTCATTAGTATCTCATTCTTAATAAAGTATCCAGTTGGAACTTTCTCCAACTCATCCTCGGGCAATACGTGACGGAAGAGTGGGGTGAGCTCAGAATCACTCCCCTGCTCTGTTATAAAGTGCTCTCCTCGATAATGGAATGTCCATAGCGGGCTCAACAATACCATCGCTATTTCCAGTTGGGTTACTATCGGAGGATAATTTAATCCCACATCAGGATTTATAAACGTCTGCGATAGGTCTATCACTTCGTCCTCTGTCCTATCGATTATCTCGTTTGTCTTTTCATCGGCCTTCTTTCTGGCCTGTGTTCTGGTCACTGCACACGAGGGAAATATATCGAGATTCTCTTCCTCGATATCTTCGGTGTCTACCGAAGCAACCGGTTCGGAACTACTTTGGGGTGGGGTATCACCCTACCACCCGCCAATTCGTTTCCTAACAGCATGGATATGCCTTTCATAGGCAAACTAGGAACTACTCCGACCTCGACAGGGCCAGAAACTAACCCAGACGTGAGGTGGATTCGATGAAGGGGAACGCTAACAAAGTTGCCGCTAACACCCTGTATGATAACAAATTCGCCAGTGGCCGAATCCGATCCACACGGCACGAAGCTCTCCACAATCAGGGACTGAGTGGCCCCAGTGTCCCGCAAGATCTTCACGGATTTCTTCTTCGTGGGGTTATCAACGGGGGATACAGCACCATTAGACACAAATGGCCTATACTCCTCCCTCACATCTTCATTCGGTTTCCTATTTAGGGTAACGCTGTCGGAAGAAATTAGCCCTTGGGGTCTCTCTTGACTTAGGGCTCTGGACTCGGCATTCCGCTTCGTCCAACAATTCGACACGAGGTGTCCTACTTTATTGCAGTAGTGGCACATCGGGAGTTTCTCTCTCTCCTATTCGTCTGCCGATAAACCGGTGACGGAGAACTAGGATTTTGAGATTTGGTATCTCTCGGACTGGGGAGTTGGCCTGAACTAACCGATCGACCAAACTTCGAATTCGGACCAGAACCAGATCCACGTCTTGGGTGTGGACCGCTTCCAAATTCGGATGGGTTGTTATGATTGAACGTACCCCGCTTATGTGTTAACGCGTATTCGTCAGCGAGGGTGGCCATCTCATATAAAGTATCTACCCTTTTTTCATCGAGGTAGGTTTTCAAATTATCAGGGACACATTCTTTGAACTCCTCTATCAGTATCATTTGCCTTAGCCTATCGTGATCTGACTCGATGTTTTTCGATAAACTCCATCTATCGAAATAGGTTTTTTGTCTAGAGAATTCTACATAAGTCTGTTTGTCTCCCTTTCGGCAGGCTCTAAATTTTTGCCGGTATGCCTCCGGCACAAGCTCATACGACTTTAAAATGGCCGATTTCACAATGCTATATTCAGCGCAATCTGCTACTGAGAGCGCGGCATACGCTTCTTGAGCTTTGCCTTTTAGTGCGGTCTGCAGTAAAATTGGCCACGTTTCTATAGGCCATGCTAGGTTTGAGGCGACCTTTTCGAAATGCTGAAAATATTTGTCGACGTCAGCCTCGTTAAACTGCGGTACGAGTCGGACTTGCTTCGCTAAGTCGAACTCACTACTTCTAGCTTCGTGAAGTTCCGCTTTTCGTCTAACTCCCGAAATCTAGTTTCTTGCTCGATTCTAGCTTTTGCTATTTCAGCCTTTGCTCTTTCAGCTTCGGCTCTGACCTTAGCCTCGGCCTCAATTTTCACTTTCTCGAGCTCGAGTTGTGCCTGCGAAAGTTCCGACGTGTCTAGTGATAATTTACTTAATTCTTCTACGTCGAAAACGTCGTTATCTACCATATGCTCACAGACTATCCTGACTAGCTGAGTTTTTCTCATAGACTTCGTTACCTCTAGTTCTAATTCCTTCCCTATTTCAACTATATCATCCTTCTTAAGCTTACATAATTTTTCCATAGAGGGCGATGCGAGAAAACTATCTATAACCGACATCTTGGCCTGTAGTTCGCCGATACCCTGAAGTTGTGCGATTCTTACTGAGTGAAAAAAACAGGGAGAAAAGATTCTCGGAACGAGCCCCCAATTTTATATGTTACGAACTTGTAGCATATAGATGAACCACGGGTTCTAAAAAAAAAAGGAAAACGTGGTTTCTTTTCTCGGTCTTCACTCAGAAATGGAAGCGACACAAGGGAATCAACGAAGAACAGACGCAAGACGATGGATTTCAAAATTAAACATTTATTTATAAATATATATATAACGAAACAAAGAAAGAAAAAAAAGAACATTCATTTAACAAAGGGGGAGGACATCAGTAAAGAATAGAAGGCGCGAGCGAATACATACATATATGAAAATAGATCGAGCCAAAAGAACCAACTTATCTTGCAGTCGGGCTGGTATCTTCACAAAGTTTTGATTCGCCGAAGCGAGAGTTCTGATGATAAATCAGTATCTTGGCCGGCCGACAATGTTCCTGGATTCTTCTTCTTTTCGCAAGTGTTCGTGGGTCCCCAGCATTTCATACAGGCATTTGGTTGGGTTGATCAGTCAATAGCACCCTTTCAATCACTGGTCGATAGACTTCGTGGTCTTCCTCATCTCAGTGGGCGGTCTGACGATTTTTGCCCAGCGATGTTCAACTGCCGCTGGTCAGAGGGAAACTGAAAAAATCCTTCTTTGGTTTTCGCTGTCCCCACAGACAGTCACGTGGGTTCCCTTCGTCCTTGACCGGGTACGCAGGAGAATAGGGCGCAAATCACGCAGTGTTTGTGTGATGGCCAAAAGTTCAACGCATGCTCCGTACGTCCCGATCACGTGAATCGCAGCATGAGACCCTGATGGTGTCTGGAGTTTACTCATGGTCAAACGCGAAATCTTAGAACCAGGTCATCCTCACGTCGGGTCACTTCTAAGTTCACGGGCCCTTGGCTGGCGGGTGGAAGAAAGGATAGGAGAGAAAGAATTTGTGAAGAGAAGAGGGGGGTATGGCTGATCATAGAATATATTCGCTCGCGAATCGGAAGCATTGGATTAAATTTCTGTTTTTATCTATTTATTTATCTTTCTTTTATATCTAACTAATTTTCTCTTTATTTAAGATTTTACTTTAGCCTAACACCTATATGGTTAATGAAATCGTTGCTACGTGACAATATATATATATATATATATATATATATATATATATATATATATATATATATATTCCTTGAAAATGCTGCATAAACTTCATTTTCATCCCAGATCTCGAAAACAATAATCCAAACATCAACGTATTTGCATTAGAAGACGCCCAAAATCTAATTCTGAACGTCCCTATTGGTAGAACAATACACATCATTATTTTAAAATAATTTCTATAAACGTCCATCACTTCCTCCCTGAAAATAACACAACTAACGAGAAACTGCTAAAAGACTGCACAAGTTGTCTCGAATATTTCGGAAATATCGACACAGGAGTCTCCATAATTTCACTTAGCATTCCAACACTAGAATAATTCTGTGTGTCAATAAAAAAAAATACGTAAAATTTGACACCATAAACAAATAATTTAGACGCGTTATATTGACGGTATATCTAAATAAACTAAGTAAAAATCTGAGAAAAACGATCAAAAATATATCAACAATTAATTTCAAATCCGCTTCTTTAATTGCTATCATTAATAAATTATTAGGATGAATAATAAATTAATAATAAATTAATAATAAATTGATATGAATAATAAATTAATGATAATAATAATAAATTGGTCATAATAATAATCAATTAAAAATAAATTAATCATAAATTATTAGGAATAATAAATTAATGGGATGAATAATAAATTAATAATAAATTGATATGTATAATTAATTAATAATAATAATAAATTAATAACAATGATAATAAATTAAAAATGAATTAATAATAAATTAATATGAATAATAAATTAATTTCAAATTCGCTTCTTGAATTAATATGAATAATGAATAAATCAATTCTTTAATCTATAATAAAAAAAATAACTGGCTAACATGAATCTCCATGCCTTCAATAAAACGGTGTTTCAAAAAGACATTTTTTTTTAAAATTCAGACCGCTATTATTTTAACTACGTTCACTCCCACGGTAATGTATATTTACAATATTAGTAAAAAAAAAATATTGCTTTTTATAAATATTTATTATTTAAAATTTTATAAAGAAATGAATGCGAAAAAATCTTTCATTCAAAAATTTAAAAAAATATATTTTCATATTTATTTTTTCAACTGAATAAATGCATTACAATGTATTAGTTAATACACATTTTAAGAATGTTCTAAATATAAAAATTATTTTGTAAATAAACAATCTAATAAATAAATGGTTTAATATAGTTTAAAATTTAAACTGAGATTAAAAAATTTAAATTTGAGATTTAAAATCTCAAAACAAAAATATGTATAAATTCAGTACTATACGTTCGGCTTTTTATTAAAATTCTAATCATCCCTTTTTAAACACATCATTACCGAGGGTGTGAAGGTTGTTAAAATTGTCAGTTAATCAATATTTTAAAATTTATTGCAGTGTAGATAATTTGCATATTTTAAAAATTTTGTATTATTTAAAAACAAAATTAATTAAAAAATTCTTTTCACATTTAATTCTTTACAAAATTGTAATTAATAAACACCTTGTAAGTAAATATTTCGGAGGGAATGAATATAGTTAAAGTAATAGCGGTGTCAATGGAAAAACCGTCATTTTGAAACAGCGTTTCTTGCAGGCACGAAAATACATATTTGCCAAATAGCCACTGCCTGCAACAAGGAATGTCTTCAAAGATACAAAGTAGACATGAAGCATAATTTAATAAATAGGGGCTATTTAATCTTCTTTATAAGCGCAATACTTAATAAGGGACACGCAAAATAAGCATTAATTAAAAATATTTCCCCTAGCCACATAACTGATAGACATGAAATTAACCTTAGAAAAATATAAACTATCAAATAAAACGAACAATAATAAAAATAAACCGCATCGAACACTTTTATAGAAATCAACTAGACAATACGCTCAAACTAGAAATAACAATTGTAATAATCCAAATATATCCAATACATATAAACTATTGACAAAAACAAATTAAAGTTCTCTCACTTATTTAGAAAAGAAATAAAATCCACAAACATAAATAATTCAAATAATACAACAAATAATCAAATCATCAAATGCCACACTATTTACATTATTCGGACATTTGTCCTCATCTTTGTCGTCATATTTATTACAACGTTTCGGCCGTTGTACTCTCCGGCCTTCTTCAGTATCTGTCTATATTTCTGAGATGAGGTATTATGTACACTATTTACATTATTCGCACTATTGTCCTCATCTTTGTCGTCATATTTATTACAACGTTTTGGCCGTTGTACGCTCCGGCCTTCTTCAGTATCTGTCTATATTTCTGAGATGAGGTATTATGTACACTATTTACATTATTCGCACTATTGTCCTCATCTTTGTCGTCATATTTATTACAACGTTTTGGCCGTTGTACTCTCCGGCCTTCTTCAGTATCTGTCTATATTTCTGAGATGAGGTATTATGTACACTATTTACATTATTCGCACTATTGTCCTCATCTTTGTCGTCATATTTATTTACAACGTTTTGGCCGTTGTACTCTCCGGCCTTCTTCAGTATCTGTCTATATTTCTGAGATGAGGTATTATGTACACTATTTACATTATTCGCACTATTGTCCTCATCTTTGTCGTCATATTTATTACAACGTTTCGGCCGTTGTACTCTCCGGCCTTCTTCAGTATCTGTCTATATTTCTGAGATGAGGTATTATGTACACTATTTACATTATTCGCACTATTGTCCTCATCTTTGTCGTCATATTTATTACAACGTTTTGGCCGTTGTACGCTCCGGCCTTCTTTAGTATCTGTCTATATTTCTGAAATGAGATATTATGTACACTATTTATATCATTCGGACTATTGTCCTCATCTTTGTCGCCATATTTATTACAACGTTGTACGCTCCGACCTTCTTCAGGTGGTTGGAATGTCAAACTGAACCCTTTATTTTGTTCACTGGGACTGTTCTAGTTCCACGTGTCATTTTTATTTTTTATTTTTTGTTTTTTTGTCAGCTATCAGTTATCTCTGGTTAATTCCCGCCCCCCAGCCTTAACCGAGTATGGGTCTTGTCACTGAATGTAACCAGTGACTTTATCCATTGTGCCATGTGTCCTTTAGAACATTTGTGTATGAATTTCTGGGTATTATAAACCTAATATCTTCATAAACCCAGTGCACATATTGCACTTTTTGCTGTTATCAAACAGTTTTTACCGGAGCTCATATAGCATTTTTTGTTGTTACTATCGCTTTTCTCTGGCACTCCTTATTACTGGTTCCCATATTGTATTAATTTCTATCAAATGCTGTCTATAATTTCGTGTTGCCCTTTGTAGAAAGGTCTTTAATATCTTTAATAATAATAATTTAAACAACAAATACATTGGTTAACACAAACACTGCATGATCGTGTCGAGTAACTTGTCATTTATTAAATAATGATCCAGTTAAAGCGCATATCACCATGAAACAACAAATGAAAAGATATTCGACAAATCATTAAAGGTAGATTTAAAAATGAAACAAGGGAAACAATTATTTAAAGCATGCAAATCAAACAACGGAGCATAAATTGGATTTTATTATATTTAAGAATAAATATTAAATTAAACATATTTAATATGTTTAATATCTAAAAGAAAATTTAAAAAAAGCACGCACACAGGCACATGAATATGTAACAGTTACAATTATCGTGCAGAATCGAGACATTTGGAAAATTATAAAACTAGCATAGGACAAAATAGAAACCGTGTGAAAATGGCTTAAAACTACTCAAGATATATTTAAAGTTAAATTTTTATATGCAATCAGGTAAATGTTCGTAAATATAGAAAAACATCTAAGAAAATCTTAGCAAAGCCTTTCTTGTTCATTATGAATCAGAATATTCCCAAATATTGGATGCGTCACGAATCATCACCGCCGACTCAACACTGCCGACTCAACACCGCCGACACAATGACAAACTACGGAGACTTTCATCGATTTTTTTAAAAACAAATAAAAGTAATTTATTAAGGGTCATTTTTAAAACATCTATATATATAAAGCAGAAGATATCTGTGCGTCTGCTTGTCTGTCTGTGTGATACCTTTTCACTCGAGATCCATCCAACCGATTTTGACTAAACTTGGCATATACCTTGTCCAATGTAAGAGACGTATTCTTAGCTTAACAATCGATAATTTTTAAAAATCAGTAATCGATAAAGCAGATCAAAAATCGATAAATTCACCTTTTTTCTTTCGATTTCGTTCAAACTCGATATCTAGGTAAACTTACATCATAACGAGCTCAACGATACCTCATTTTTATTTCTACGCCGCTGTGTTTAGCGAAAAACCGCGAAAAACGAAAAATCGATTTCAACACAAATTTTAAACTAAAACCTCCTTCAATTTTCAAGCAATCTAACACAAATTTCACACAACAAGTTGAATGCTGAACAGTCATTTAACTTGATAAGTGAGTCCAGTCGTATAGTGAAAACACAAGTAAATAGCGAAAAATGGCGATTTTTACTACAAATTTTCATCAAATTTAAAAATTGCTTTATAAATGTATCCTCTTTTACATTCTTGGTATCAAAGTGACAAATTGAATTTCAAAAACTCCAAAATAATAATGGTCTGAAGTGGGTCTTCATGTTGCCTGTTTTACCCCTTCATGTCCTCGGCTAACTTCGATCGAATAAATAAAGACTCTGTTATATCAGTAACTGCATTAATTCAAAATGTGTTTTTTTTTTAATGAAAGTACTTTGAACTAATTGAAGAAGATAGACTCTGTTACATCTAAACATGATGCCGTTTTTGCTACATTCTAATTGAACGCTTTTTTTGATCGACCAGATGGGTATGGCTGCTACTAACTTTTTCAAACCGAATAAAAGTAATTTAGTAAGGATCATTTTTAACAAATGATTTTATTTTAAATTTAAATATTTCTTGAAAATTATATGCAATTCTCGTCAAATATTCAGTTGGAGATTACTGTAAAAGAGAAGAAAAAAGTGAAAAATTCTTTCATTTGCTTATATACTTTTTCAAGTCATTGGAAGAGGGATGACCTCCAATTAATTGCTCGAAAAATGCATCTCGTTTTTTTCATCCTTTTGCAGCCTCGTAGTGAATCTCCTTAATATTTGTAAGGAAAAGCAACTAAAATTAATATTGATGAAATACTGTTAGGTGGAGTCATAAATCATTCTTGTTTTCGTTTCCAAAAAATAAAATACAATTACATTTTATTCAATTATATATTACCCATTATTTGCAATAATTTGTTGCTAATTACCCTTCGATACCCTTTCAGTAAAAATTGCACAGTTTTTGATCCGAAAATATTCCTCAGATCTCTTCAATCAGAATTTTATCACAGAATGTTTTCCATATTAAAGCGTTCAGCAAAGATCGTTTGGTGCGGCGTCTGGTAAATATGGCCGGTTGGATAGAACAGACTAATTAAGTTACAATGTTTTTCCTGTGTAATTCTTATTGTATGAGACGTTGTGTTTTTATATAGGAGAATATATTTATATTTAATCCGCGATGTACGCTGCCACAGCTTTAGAATTAAGGTGTGTTCATTTACTCCAAAATTATGATCAACTGACACGTATTACGTTCATGATTAGTTTTTCCTCCTCCCCCATAATGGAACATATTATGACAGTCTTATAGTTAGAAATTAATAAAAATTGAATTTTAAAGATGCACTGCCTTGTATCATCGGTGATGTAAATAAAGGGTTCATTGATAGTAACGTGTCTTTATTCTCCCGCTAAACTGACCCAGCCATCTTAATTCACGTGACAGCCAGCATGGCAACATTGAATTCCTTTCAACCTTATTTGCATTGCGTTAAATAACACAGAATATGAGCAAAAATGGCGCCATTTTTGTGTATTACTGTTCCAAATGTGACGTGTTGTTTCTGCATAAGCTTTGAGACAGATTGCAGCTTCAACTCTTTACGCCTAATTTTGCTTCTATTATCCGCCATTAGCTATGAGTTAATCATTAGAAATTATATTTGGGAAAAAATATTGTTATTCAGGAAAATTCTTAATGCAATCACTATTTACATTATTCGGACTATTGTCCTCATCTTTATCCCCATATTTATTACAACGTTTCGACCACTGTACGCTGCGGCCTTCTTCAGGTGGTTGGAATGTCGAACTGAACCCTTTATTTCGCTCACTGGGGTAGACTGTTCTAGTTCCTCATGCCATGTCTAATGGATGTCAGTTATCCGTTATCTCCTCACCAAGTTCTCCAGGTATCTCCTCCCCAATTCATACACTTTTGGATAGTGTCACTGGATCTAACCAACGCCTTTATCCACTGTGCCATATGTCCTTGTGCACATCTGTGTGTGATTTTCTAGGTATTATGAACATAATGTATTCAGCAACCATTTTAACAGTGCTCATATTGCAATTTTTCTGCTGTTAACAATCCATGCTTTTACCAGTGCTCATATTGCAATTTTTGTTGTTATTATCGCTTTTCTCTGGCACTCCTTATTACTGTTTCCCATATTGTATTCATTTCTATGCTTGCTTAAATACAATAATAACAACAAAAATTGCAATATGAGCTCTGGTAAAAGCATGTAGTGATAACATGAAAGCCGGAGCGTGCAACGTTGTAATAAATATGACGACAAAGATGAGTATAATAGCCTGAATAATGTAAATAGTGTATATAATACCTCATCTCAGAAATATAAGATTCTTAATGTGATAATCATTTAAATAAAAAGGGTAGATTTATAGAAAATACTTATATATACAATATACATATATACATATATGTTTCAGCTCTAAATAACTGAGAAATGTTGATAAGCGGTACCCCCTCACTAACACCACCACCGAAAAATGATTCTATTTTTTTATTGCAGGATTAAAACGTCGAAAATTTTATGGAGAAGACACTTTTATATTCTACATATTTTAAGCTCCCCTACAACATTGTCATGGTTATTTTCTAATTTTCCTTTTTCTTCATTCATATGTAATAAAATAATCGGGAGTAATCTCCCTTGTTTTATGATTACCTCTCTTTGGAGAATGCTTTCGTTTGTAGAGGACTATAAATAGTCACTACTCTGGTATCACTTATTCTATGCAGAATAAAGCTTTCATTAAACTTACTCTTGCTCCCTTTTGTTATTAGATCATGTTGACTCCCGCTAGCAGAGTCCGACCAACGAGTTGGCACCTCTTCTTTTCTTTGTTTATGATTAATATCTTGGTTGGAGTCGATGGTCCCGACAACTACTCCTAGAGTATCCTATCCTTTTTTCTTTTTTTTTTTTTTTTAAGCAACGTCATATTTTTTATTCAAATTTTTTCGCATTAACTTAATAATCTTGTTCATTTTATTTATTGTTTGATCAGTGCGGGTATTTCTCCTAAGCTTTTCCCCAGCAATGTCCACTACAGTTCAAAAATATGAGGCCGCCCCAGGTCATTTTTTAAGTTGTCCGAATAGTTAGCTGTTTTGTACTCTAAATATAAGAAACTTATTATAAATGGTTTAAAAGTGAGACATGAATTTTATTAGAACGTTTATTATGAAAAACAGAAACAAAAACATTTTCAGATTAGATTTTGCTCTCATCAAAATATCCTCCTTTACCCTTGATTACTGCAGTACAAATTTTGGGACATTCGTTGCAAATGTTTCTCAAAGTATAAGTTTCACAATCGATTCCATTTTTTTTTTCACTGACTAAAGTTCGTAGGTGTGGGCTTTAAGAAAGCTTTATTCAAGTGAGAATATAAAATTCGCGTATAGTGTCCTTTTACAGTCCCATTAAACAGAAATAGCTCTCTCAAAGTGGTGATTAAAAAAAAAAAGAGGAAACCATTCTTGATTATTCATGACAAACTTTAAGAGCTCTTTTTTTCATTTTTTCACTCTCCTGTCAATTTCATCCCATGACTATTCTGCGGGTGGCTTCAAATTTTTGAACTGTAGTGTACTTAAACTTAAACATTCAAAAATGTTCTGTGGGTTGTGTATATTATTGGGGTGATACATTTCCCGCTACCAACAATGGGAACATAATTTATTTCGACAGTTTGTTGGCAACTTTCGTAGAATTTTAACGGGTGGAAGAGGGCGAAAATTTGGACTTGTAAAAAAAGGTTAACTCTTTCAAAAATTAAAAACGAAA
The DNA here is from genome assembly GCA_903632075.3 of Acanthosepion pharaonis. Classification (NCBI taxonomy): domain Eukaryota; kingdom Metazoa; phylum Mollusca; class Cephalopoda; order Sepiida; family Sepiidae; genus Acanthosepion; species Acanthosepion pharaonis. Next base: position 1,044,931 of record CAHIKZ030000966.1, read on the forward strand.
GGAAAATCGAAATGCAGATATGGCGTAAATACCAAATTTGTTTATTCCAGGAGTTTTGTAGGATAGGAATGCATGGAGTGCCATAATCGCTAACTTGAAAAGGCAGATAGAAGATGGATGTTTTGCAAACACTTTGTTTCCACGTATAAAGAGTATTTTCGCTTTGTATGACTTACCCTAACCATTGCGTTTTTCTCTTTGTAAGAAAAGGGTCGAATTTTTCTAAGATTTCCATGGTGACCGGTAAACGGAATAGACACGGTTAAAAAAATCAGAAAACAAAAAAAAAAAAAAAAAAAAACAGTGCGTATATTTCAGACATGATTGAATCTTGGATCCAGAATAAATCTATATATAATGTGAACGCCTGGAATGAACGCTCCTTTACAAAACAACAAAAAAAAAAAAAATTACAACGTAACAGTCCAAACATGAAAAAATAACAAGAAAAAAAAAACCTTAAAAATGGCGATAGAAATGGCCGAAAACGCTTGGGACAATAAAAATTATTAACAATTTTTGTACTCCCTTACTTCTACAAAACGGGAAAACGTAAGAATGCTGGGAAAAAAAACTTAATAAAAAAATTAATTAAATCTTCCTTGACTGCCGTATTTAATAAAAGTACGAGAGGTTCCTATTAAAATAAATAGATAAAACTTGTCTAAGTTATTTAATGAGATATGTCTTAATGAAAACATGCTGCCAAAATATACGCAATTTACAGTACATGATCCATCAGCTTACCAGGCCATATCAACACCTGGAATTATTGTATTAGAAAAAACAAGACCCTGATGAAGAGATTGTGCTAATATCAAAAGTACTAGGAATAAAATAAATATGCATTAACATGGTAATTTTCTTTCTTTCTTTAATAAGGATACGAGGAAACATGACCGTAATTCCGAGAGAATCCTATAAAAAATAAGTAAACAAAAATTGTCTAAATAATTTAATGAGTCATGTCTTAATGAAAACATGCAAAAAAAAATACATATATATATATATATATATATATATATATATATATATATATATATATATATATATTATTAAATCAAAGAAATGAAATAGCGAGTTTTTGTAGACATTGCCAATTTTTTTTCATTTAAGTTATAGGTATTTAAAAAAAAATGAAACTAACATATTTATACTATTTATATTATTACACTATTGACCTCATCTTTGTCGCCATATTTATTACAACGTTCGACATTCCAACCACCTGAAGAAGGCCGGAGCGTACAACGGCCGAAACTTTGTAATAAATATGGCGACAAAGATGAGGACAATAGTCCGAATAATGTAAATAGTGTACATAATACTTCATCTCAGAAATATAGACTGATAACCTATTTATATCTGATCATAAATAAAATAGTTTATGAATACATAATTAAATTCTAATATATTAATTTTAACATTACCATATATGTACTCAGTTAGTAAATAAATTAAATATAATATCTTAAGTCGGTACGAATAAAAATATAAATATTAAAATGTGACTAAATAGTATTTGAATCCCCTTTTTGAAAAAATCGCAATTGAAATTTATATAAAAATAAAAATTAAAAAAAAAATAAAATTGTCAAATGTATTGTTATTGAAACCCAGATAATGTGTTGGAACATGGATACTACCACAAATTTCTACTTCATTTTTGTTTCGGATTCACCATCTTATTAACGCGCATATAAAATTCAGCCATTTTGCTTCCCAAAAGAAACGGAAATTGAAGTCAGCCATTATTGTCCTGCTGAAAGATTATAGCATTAAAAATATCTTCGTCCATTAAACTAATGTCGAAGAAAACCATGTAACTATATCGATGCATGTCATGGGTTAAATATAACAGTAAACTAGAATTTTTAGTATAATTCTAAACAGCTGAGAATGTAACAAGAAACCGCACACATGTTTTTCACAAGAAGTCATATAAATTTAGAAATGATAATCAAACGCTATCTGTGGAGAGCCACGAGCTCCTTTGTACGGAAAAGTCTTTTCATTAAAAAAAAAAAAAATCCTGATCAAAATGACATGTCTCTGTTTTACCTCGATTGTTGACAGTGTATGAAGGAGGTACATAATTGAACTAGCCGCACCCTTATAACGACAAGCCCGACAGTAATAGCTGTGGCACTTTGACAGGATTTAGTCTGGATGAATTTGTTTATGGTTAGAAGCTAACCACGAGAAAGCCTTGAGGAGGTTATTCCGTACACTAGAAAAAATAACGAAAATGCTAAAAGACAAAATATGAAACTAGAATAAGACAAACGTCGCCATATTTGGCATGGGTATTTTTTTTTAATTTAATCATGGAAATACAGAAGAAAAAAAGGGAGCAAATTTTATTGGAAATTACTTACATCATTAATCATCGCAAAATTAGTGAGGACAACCATTTTTTATGACTAATTTAAAACATTCCTTCCAGTCGAGTCGAAAGTGCAAAATGATAAAAAATACATTTTACATCCATTTGTTTTAATCTTTTACAGAAGAAAACACTTTTATTATATAATGCACTAGAATATTAGTTTGTCTTTCTCTAAGCGAATCTATGATTTTCTTTCTCTCTCTTTTGTTGGTCTTACTTTTTGAATTGTATATTACCCGGTCGCTTCACGTCAGATGAAATTCATTTATTGGTAGGGATTTACTTTTTGCCATTGTGGGTAATGCCAGATTGTGAGATCTTTTGTTTAGCGAGACTGCAGCTGTTTCCTGTGATGCGATTGGTAAAATCATAATAATTTAGCGTGACATTATTTGCAAAAGTTGCATACTGATTATTGTCTTGTTTTTATCACAACGTTTCTGTCGTTGTATCACCCCGGCCCTTATCAGGTGTATGACGATCCGGGTACCATACGGCGATTTAATCTACTGGGGTAGATGTTCTCGTTCAAATTGCACATGTCTCGGCATTTCTCGACTAGTTCTTTTCCTATTTTTGTACTGTTCAGTTATTGCTCACCCTGATTCCAGTGAGTCCAAATACACACTGTCCGGTCCAGAGATTAAACTCACAAATAGTATGTCAGCAGATTCACGAACCAACGTTTTAATCCACTAGGATTATACAGTCTTTAATATACTAAGATTATAGCGATTTTCCAAGCGTGGCATAGATATGGCAGAAGGCAGAATGTAGGGGGGCACCCAGTGAAGATCGAACTCATTACTCAGGACGTAATTGTTCTAGCGAGACAAGCTCTCTAACCGTTAAACCGGCTCCAGGTACCAAAAGTGATTTTCTAAGTGCAGCTTATATGTGGCACAAGGCCGAATGTAGGGGGCAGCTAGTGAGGATCGAACTCACTACTCTGACGTATTGTTCTAGCGAGACAAGCTTGCTAACCATTACACTGCCACGAGGTTCCCAAAAGATTTTCCATGCTATATCACTTTCCATCAATTTAAAATGACCCATCAAAAGTTTATAAAAACTATGTGTAAATTTAAAACATTTTTCCCACTTAGAAGTGCGGTCTGATGAACCAGGTAAAAATTATATCCCTGGGGAAATAAATTATAACTTAAGGTTGTCTGTTCTATTTAAATTGAATTAATAATTGCTCTGATTTGATATTGAGCTCTCTGGATCACACACACACACACACACACACACACACACACACACACACACACACACACACATATATATATATATATATATATATATATATATATATAATTAATTCATCTGTCTAGAAGAAACCTCAACAGAATGCAGAAAGCACTGGACAGCCATTTCGTCCTATATTTGTGACTCAATTCATCAGCAGAGCGCATCCACTACCAAGAATTGAAACCCGGAGAGTTACGTTATCAGGTAAACGTCATACCAACTGTACCGACGGGCCTCGGTGACCAACAATTAGACTCGATACGACGCCGCTCGATCACATATTCCGTGGTGGAACTCATCCGAGTTCCTGTTCCACGGAATATGTCATCGAGCGGCGCTATATCGAGTCTAATTCGCTACCTATATATTTGGCAATTAACGTTTGACATTGATCTAAGCTTTTAAAATTTTTCAACAAAAATAAGAAATAAGTATAGTTTGAATAAATAAAGAAAAAATAATATTACTATTATTAATATTATGAATAACAAAAAGTAAAAAGATTTTAATTAAAATTAAAATTTTGAATCTTACAAAAAAACAAAAAAAACATATACCCGAAAAAAATTATGACCAATGGACACTTAAGGTAGACTGTTCTCTATTTAAATTGAATTAGAAATATGTATATATATATATATATATATATATATATATATATATATGTATGTGTGTGTGTGTGTGTGTGTAATCCAGAGAGCTCAATATCAAATCAGAGCAATTATTATTGTGTGTGTGTGTGTGTGTGTGTGTGTGTGTGTGTGTGTGTGTGTGTGTGTGTGTGTGTGTGTGTGTGTTCAGTTGTATGGGTATGAGTATATGACCCTGGTTTTTCCTACTTTTGCGATCATCATGCACACACACACATACACACACTAACATATATATATATATATATGTATGTATGTATATATATACACGTGTCGAATGCAAGATCTCTAGAATATAGGGCCACACGCTACTCATGTTAGATATTCCTGCTGTTGTATCTCTAGCCCGCAGTTTTTTACGGGTGGGGTTTCTCTCCCAACAACTAATTGATTTTGAATTCAGACTTTCATGGAATGGTTGCCAACGAAAATCAGAAACGTCAGTCTTTATTTTCTATTTAACACCGAGTTTGGATGGGAAGAGAATAGATGTATTCTTACTCTTTCTTTGTCTATTTCTGCGACGCTCATACATACTCATGTATATATATATATATATATATATATATATATATATATGGATAACGTCCGACAATTATTTCATAATGTGTGAGGTCATTTGTTTAAATATGATACGCAATGAGGAGATATGAATTTTACATGAGAGATTTATGGCTGATTGAAATTTAAAACTTGTAAATTCGACCGTACTAACCGAGTGAACCTCTGTGGCCGAATCGGTTAAAAGTCACGTCAGGCCGTATGACGGTTACCTTAAAGGATACAGGTTTGATTCCTCCAGGAGGACGAATATTTTCATAGAAAATTTCTCGGATATGCAGCCCGGTAAATGTTGTTTAATACTGTTTATTATGAACAGAATATTTACTTAAATATTTGTATCTATAAAAAGAATCTATAAGAAATGTCTTATATATATATATGCGTTAACTCAAAAGATGACAATTGCGAATATGAAGATATTTTTTTTACTAATACTTTAGAAGAGCTTTGATCGATAATCAACTTCCATAATTCCTGATTTTGATATCTTCCTAACTTATTCCGTCAAGAAACCGTTTGTGTCTTTATAATATTTACTAGTATGTATTCACACTAGGCCTCAGTGCCATTCAGAAAATGGCACTGAGGCCTACTGTGAATACATTCGCCTTTGAAAATAGGGTTTTTTTTATCCTTTTACTGAAAAACTTTCTACACAACCGATAAATATAGCTGAGTACATTTCAAATCCAGATGCTAGTATGACTATTGAATACCGCTATTCTTCCAGACGGTAAATTACTGAGTGCCTTGAAAATCAGTATTCGAATTTGAGGATGTAACCTGATCTAGAACACTGGCGCAGATGCGAAACACGTCGATACCAGACAGGTTAATTCTTTTATCTCATCTTATATTCTATTTTAATCTTCGTTGATTGATTAATATATATATATATATATATATATATATATATATATATATATATATATATATATATATATATATATATTTATAAAAAAAAAAAATTATAACATAAATATTTTATAAAATCACTACAAAATAGACATTTTGTTTCGACACCATCGGTGTCTTATCAATATATTTTTTTTTTATAAATAATAATTATATCTGCTCTACTTTGTATTGAGCACTCTTTTAAGAATAGTTATTGTTGGTTATTGGAATTCATTCCGTATATACCAATTATATACTTGGGTATATATATATATATATATATATATATATATATATATATATATATATATATATTTATATACCCAAGTAATTCTTTTTTATCTCTTCTTATTTTCTTATTTTAAAAGAAGACAGTAATTTTAATTTATTTGTAACAAACAGTTATTTCTGATGAAAAATTGAGGACAATTTGAAATATCAAATATATATATAAATAAATAAATACTTTCATAAAATAAAACATTATTATTTTTTAATTTGAAACTTTTTCTATATATACATATTAAGAAAGTATACGTGGCTTCTCATTATGGTAGCCTTAGCAATCCGATGCATGATTATATATATATATATATATATATATATATAGTGGCATATCGATATCTATGAATTATTAAAGCCTTTAACCGCGAATTATTTTTGGGAAAAACGGTTTCAATTTTCAGGCGAATTTTTATTTGTTTTTAATATAGTAGATATCGGAAATTACTTTCGACTCAAAGAGTAGATCAGATGCCGGTACGGTACAGTAAGTGCCGCTTAATCTCCCGACCCAAAATTCAATCAGGGATCAATTAATAATGTGAGAAGAAGAATCTAGCCACGGCAAACACTCCGCCTCCTGAATGTAAGCCTACATATGCAGGTCAGATAAGTTCACTTATTTTTCCACATAACTAAGAAACGGGGGCATCTTCAGATTCAGTTGTATGGATATCAGTTTGTGATCCTGGGTTTCACGCTTTTGCTCTCATCAAACAAACTCTGATGATCGCAATGGACATATATATATATATATATATATATATATATATATAAATGAGAATAAGAAAACTGTAGTAGTTGCTGACGCGTTTCGTCCAATGTGGATTTTCTGAGAAAGTCCACATTGGAAGAAACGCGTCAGCAACAACTACAGTTTTCCTATTCTCATTTATATTTAAAAATATTGTCTTTTCTACAGTTTAACTCTGAGAAATTTATATGTATATATATGTGACGTGGCCGTTCCAGGGTCCGATCCTATGGTCACGGCACCAATGGTGACGTCGTCCCCCGGTCGCAGCGCCAACTGTGACGTTCTATCCTGATCTACCACGGCGCCAGTTGTGACGTCCCCAAACAGCACCAATTGTGACGTCCTCGCCGCGGCGCCAGCTGTTCGCTCCTCGCTGCTCCGTCCGGGTGTGGCTGCTCCAAACGTGACATCCGCCTGTCGCGTCAGTCGTGTTGTCTCGTCCTGTGACGACCAACTGGCTTGGTATCGGTCGCGGCACCCAAATGTGACTTTCTAACCTTTTGGTGATTCGGGTGGGAATCTGGTTAGATTTGATATCAGCCTCGTCGCTCCCAACTTGCTTCCAACGCCTGGTTACCAAGGTAACTGCATTGATCTCCAGTCTGCCTACCCACGTTGTGAATTGATCTTAGACAGACGAGATCAAACAGTGGTTGGGGCCGTAAAGCAAATTGAGTTTAACGGGGGTGATACTACACAAATATGCATAAAAGAAAATAAAATGAAAACTCAAAAAAGTTCAAAGTATCAAAGAAAAAGGTAACAAACTTTATGTCTAGTTGTTCGATACATAGGACTGCATCTATCTCCCGACCCGTTCTGTGGATTGTGACACGTCGTTTCCGCTAGGCAAGTTTTAACGCTTCAAGCTGTCTGCTCTCTAAGAAATTGGTGTTTCGGTGTGTCTTTGGACGAAAGTCGAAAAAAACTTATTTCGGTGGTCTGGTTCTAAGTCGCTCTTCAAAATAATTGTTTTTGGGTTGAAGAGGAATCCGGAATTTTGCGTGAATCTTGGTCAGCTATCTCCGATGCGGTTTCAACTGGAGACTGACTCTGGGAACTCAACTCTGGAAACTCGAGCCCGAACTGATTTCTGCCTGTTGGGGCCTCGCTTTTATTGACGCCGACCAAAATCGGGTTGGGTCTGTTGGCGTCGGGGGGTTCCTCGATAATTCTAAATACATATCCACCTCTTTTATTTCTGGTTAGGGATTTTCCACTTTTTTCCATTTTTGGGAACCCTTCCTCACTCCCACTTTCTCACCATACCTCTGAGGGGTGTGAACTGCCCTCCCACTTCTTCGTAGCAGCTTCTCATACTTATACTCTGGATGGGGCGTCGACAGCCTTCTTCGTGCGTCACGTGATCACTCTCGGCCAATGAGGTCTTGGTCGGGTATCTTTCCTCCTCCTTCGTGCGTCACGTGATCACCACTTCACCAATGATGTCTTAGTCGGGCGTGAACAATCCGTGGCTTTGTTTCGGGAAAAAAATATCTTGCTTAACTAAAAAAAATTATCTCTTCTCTTTCGCTTAAATCGCCGTTATCATTTCTCTAGCCACGGACAATATGACAACTCTTGTTTTACACGTGGTGTTTGTCAGGTATCTTATCGCTAATTCATCAAGGTGGGTGGTATTCTTAACATGGCTTCAAAAAAGAAATATCCCCAAAGTTTTCAGTCAGTCTGTCGCCTCCAAGGAAGAAAGAAAAACACTTCTGGTTCCCCATAATTTTATTATCGCCGGCCAAAGTTGTTTCGTCGAAAAGAATTCGGTCAGCGCACTGCTTGTGTGGGATTTAATTTTTCATATCTGTCCAAAGTCCTTTTAGTGGCCTGTTTCTCGTCACTTATCGAAATAGCATTTTCATTTGAATTTTTCCTGGCCAGTGGTCTAGATAACACAGCCGTTATCAAAACACATCTGGTTCCTTCTTTCTTTTCCTTTTTTTTTACTCAGAAATTCCCTGTCATTGTAATGACACCCTTTTCATTTGTTACTTATCAATAATTTCATTGTCTCTTAGCCGTGTGTGTGTATGCTTATCACCTACGATTCGTCTCGCATTTCTTTCTGCCTTCTTTTCTTTCTCTTCCTTTCTCTGCCTCGTAAATGGTGCCATATATATATATATATATATATATATATATATATATATATATAATAATAATATATATATATATATATATATATATGTGTGTGTGTGTGTGTGTGTAGTCTATATATATATATATAAAATAATATATATATATATATATATATATATATGTATATATAAATAATATATATATATAAAAAAATAATATATATATATATATATCGGATGCGATGAGTACTAAAGTAATATATAAATTCCAACGTCCACAGCATTAATCCAAAAGAGAGCTCGATACCGATATTAGAGCGATAATTATTTAATTATTATAATTTTATCATATTACACAAAACCATTTTACTCACTACAAAGATGCAACTTCGTTTCAGTGCATTTCAACTGCACTTCGACGACTGGGAATCGAAAATGGTTATGAACAATCCTCCTTGTGGGCAGGCCGTATGTGAAATATATATATATATATATATATATATATATATATAGATAGATAGATAGATAGATAGATAGATATACGGGTAGCATCTCGGACTGATGCCAAATCGCTCAAGTTTCGACCACGCTCTTCAGAAATTCGAGACTAGTTTGTTACCTCTTCGTCACCGAGTCCCGTTGGGCTAGTGGGTATGAAGTTGGCGTCATATCGTAACGCTCCAGAATGCGTATTGCTCATAAATCCCCAAATAGAACGCAGCGGATGTCCAGTGCTTTCTGTATTATGCTGAAGATTCTTCTAGACTCGATGAATTACCTATGTACTGACCAGACTCGACGTTGCTTAACATCGATGATCGTACGGAAATCGAGGCTTCAACATGATGTGATCGTACGACCTTTACTTTCGTTATATACAGTGTCTCTTCCCTCTTCTGTTTACATGAAATATTTGGCGATTACAGTTAAAGATTGTGTTGCAGAATGCTTTTTTTTCTACCCCAAAGCACAATTCTTAGTTTCATCACAGACCCCATTCGCATTTAGTTTTAAACAACTTTTCATTCTTAACCTGTCACCTTCTAATCCCTGCTCAGACATCCATTCGCACGAAATCGTTGCATCATTATTTCACCGCTTCTCTCTACTCCTTCAACACGCAATATGTCCCGTGAGTGTTAGATCATTTGAAGACTGTGTAGCTCCTACCTATATATTGCAAAAGTTTTCGGCGTGATGCGGTTCTTGTTAAGTCAGAGGATGTTAACTTACGAGAGTAGTAGAGGGGACCTATCATTTTAGCAGGTATCTTTATTGATGTATTGCATGTACTAGTTTCAGTTGAGGTCTGAGTCGCGTTAATGAACCAACTGACACTTAAGGTATATGGCCTCCCCGTGAGTAATCTCGTTCATTGCGGGTGTGTATGTGAAAATTCCTTGTCCGCCTGGTGATTATCGAACGTCACTAAGTTTGCTTTTCGGGGCATGGAATTTGACCAGCCCATTATTCCCCCACTGAGCTGTTAGTGTTAGGCCAGAGAAAGGATCGGTTGCCAGTTACTAGGCATCTAGTGATTTGGAGTTGTATCTACACCCTTATACTAATTAATTCCCATGTTAGTACTTCGTAAATCCATTTCATGAAGTCGGTCCTTGCCGATTGACCACGTATTCTCTTGATGTAATGGAATAGCCAGTCACTCCCATGAATGATTACACTATAGGTAGTAAGTACGTATAAAGATAACTACCTACGAGGGACTCGAGGAAGAGTGAAAGCGAGAAGACGCAAGCACGTCTGACCTTCCAATTAGTGTCACTCCCTGTTTGTATAACTGTACCGTATTTCATATTGTACTGGCTGTGTACAATAAACCTTTCTTCTATTATCCACCTGGTAAGGCTTGCCGGTCTGTTCATGCAGCGCTAAAATTTTCTTATGCTTCCTTGGGAACAATGGTCGTAGGACAACTAATCGGCAGTCGAGACAATAGTGTCTGGGCGTGGATGACGCAGTATTTTTCAAGGCTGAACAAATTCCATCATACATCCTGAAAACAGATTCATATTACTGTACACCAGTGCAAATGACCGAATCTGAGAATAAATAGAAATCGATTGCACCCTGTCACTATATTAAGTTTAAAACTGAACGTATGATGAAAGAAAGGTAACTAAACCGGCTGTTTCAATTAAGTTGCACAAGGGTGTATCGATACACATTTATCTATTTTTTTATGTTAGAATTATTATCGAATAAATGTTCTAACTAATGCTATTTATTGAGTAGCTTTTTTCTTATATTTTATAATATTTGTAGAGAGATTTTAATTATCGCATTAAAAACTGCATATTTTATTTGCGGTATTCATAATTAAAATTTTGGTTTGAATATATTTTCCATTCAGTGTATCTAATACAGAATATATGAATTTTATTTAGATTTATTCTTAAAGTAGTAAAATTTTGAACTCAGTTTATATAAAAAAATATACGGAAATAAAGCATTTCTGTACATTTCTTCAGATGATATATAATGATTTATATTTCGAAATCACATTTGAATATATTTTCCATTTAATGTATTTAATACACACAAGATATCATATAGTAGAATTTTGAAGTCACTTTGTAAGCAAAAAGCTTTGGAAATTATGTATCTGTACGTTTTTACAGACGATATTTAAAAGTCAACGCTCACAAATTAGTAAAAGCTATGGATCTAATTTCTAGTGCTATTACTTATCACGCAAAACCCCAGCTTTTAACATGAGTGCAATGTTGATATTCTAAAGAAAAGGAAAAAATCAACCTGCCTGGTAGCTCAGGCACATTTGCATTTGTTCAACACCGACAGGGCCAATCTGTGGCTGACTGGATCAGTTTGATTTCTTTTGGCGGAACGAAATCCGTTCATATGAGTTTTTATTTTATTTTGCTTATTCCATATTCAATTTTATTTATTTAAATCTAGGCATTCTTGAATGAGTAAATGTATATATTTTGGCTTGTATTCATCTTTTCAACCCTGAACAACTTGGCCAAATTTTGGACATGTTTTCCCGTATGTCTCACCATATTTCTTGTACATTGTTTTCCTTCACTGAAAAAACTGTTACAATAATGTTAATTCCCTGCTCAATGTTAAATGATGGAGGATATCCGAACATATAATAAGTCAAAGCTTAATAGATAATCTCATACTATGAGTTTCATAACTAACTCTACACAAACACATGCATTTCGAGCTAGTTGGTGGTATAATGGTTAGCAGGCTTGTCCCGCTAGAGTAATTACGACTGAGTAGTGAGTTCAATCCTCACTGAGTGCTCCCTATTTTCGACCTTGCGCCACATCTAAGCTACGCTAGGAAAAATCACTATATTCAGAGCTAATCGCCGTGCTTGAACTTTGAAATTTTATTCACTAATTATTTATTCTATTCTGTTATTCCCCGCCACCAATAGGATTGGGCACGTTAGTCTATCGTCCGTTTCAGACTTCTTCTTGGATTTCTGAACAGGAGTAGGGGCGTATCCTTTTTTTTCCTTATTAGGTTTGCGTTTCCGATCCCTTCTAAAGTCTCTGTGCTCCTAACGTCTAGGTCTTTATTTCATTTTATATGTTTTTCTCTCCTCCAACAATATGTGGAGATAGGCATACCTATCGTCCTGTTCACACTCCTCACCGGTCTTTTAAACCGGAGTAGGGGTTTACCCCTTGCTTCCTGTGTAAGATTGAACTCCCAGTTCCTTTTAACGTCTATTTTAGCGCTATACTTTTAGCGCATGTCCATTCCTACGCTAATATAGCATCACAAATTAACCCTCTAACTTGAGTGGCTCTTGGGCTTTCTATTGAATGAACATTAATAAAAAAGAAAAAGTTTCCGTGAGTATCAGCTGGCATCATCTTTATCTGGTTAACCTTTAGCGAATTTAGAACTTTACTTTTTATTTAATCTCGAAGCTGGATTAAATATTCGATCTGCAATCTATGTCTAGGCACATTCTGTTTTTTTTTTTTTTTATTTTTTTTTTTAATACTATTCAATAACTGCTCGCATGGATTTAAATCAAAATAATAAAAAATAATAATAAAATTTGTGAGCCCAGTCGTTAATCCAGACTCCTGAAGAAGACAATTGGTGACAGCGACCGAAACGTTTTAATAATAAGTAAAATATGAAGATATTAATTCGAATGTAAATAATGTTCCAGTTGTAAAAAACAGAACAATGGCTGCCTCAAGAATACATTCCTCTAGTGATAGGTGAAAGGGTTTATCTCCATAAGTCCCCAATTTCGACTAGAAAGGACTTATATCTAAGCTGTTTTCTTATCAACTACGAGCGAGATAAAAGCTCGGTGCGTACGCGGCCCAAGGTTCACACGACGTTGAAAGGATAAATGTTGTTATTATTATCGTTATTATTTGAGATCTTGTGGTTTAAATCTGGTTGCTTGAAGGGAGACAAATGAGTTATGGGTTATCGCGATTGTATGTTGACCGCATTAGAAAAACCTATCACGATTCGAACAGCAGTGGCATGGCGAGGATTCAATGGCGGTTATCAATCAAAAGATTAGACAACATTTTTTTTGACCTCCGACCTTTTGACAATATTTTTCTCTTTGGTCTTCTAATTATTTTTTCTATGTCTTTTTCTGTCTTCTAGACCGGCATTCCTGCGACAGCTGTCATTAGAAAGACACACAATATATATATATATATATATATATATATATATATATATACAAGTATAAGATTGTTGTATACGGAATAAATTCCAATAACCAAAAATACTATACTGAAATGAGTGCTCAATACAGAGTAGAGCAAACATAATTTATTCGAAAACATAAATATGTTATAAAATCACTACAAAATTTTTTGTTTCAACACTTCTGGTGTCTTATGAAGTGATGGTGTTGAATGTAGAAATATAAGATAAAACACGAGAAGTGTTGAAACAAAATGGGTATTTTTGTAGTGATTTTATAATATATTTATGTTATAATTTTCGAATAAATTATATATATATATATATATATATATATATATATATATATATATATATATATACCGGTGTGACATCAAAATTGTCCAAATCGTGTAACAGCATAAATGTTTAATATCCAAGAGAACCACTAAACTAATTGAGTTTCTTATTTCCAGGTTTCAGATAAGACGTTTAGCCCTTTTGCATATCAATGCATTTCTTCAAGTGGGTGTTAATTACTGGCGAGCGAACGACATATATAGGTTTAAAAACAAAACACATCATCTTTTGTACGCAAAAGAAAAGAAAAGGTGGTTTATAAGGTTTGTGGGATTTACTCTGATCAACCAATCAAAAATGACCTACGTTAAATTTAATCTAAGCGAAAAAAACAAAAATTAAAACATTATTTTTTATAAATGGGTCTTGACCCGTAGATTGGCAGCTAACGGCAGCCAGACATAAACTAATAGTTAAATAGTTTATACAAACTAGACAATGATATTTTCTCAGAAATATCAATGGTGTAGAGAGATAATTTACCAAAATGCTAAACAAGTTATATGCTTTGTAAATTTCCTACATTTTTTTTTTTATAGTTGATAAATAAATAACCTCTTTAAGAAACTGGTAAATAATTTAAATGTATAGAATTATTTGGTAAATTAATATGCAACTGTTTTGTCCGTTTCGAGGAGGAGAAATTCGAAAACCCAGACTGTCCAAATTGTGGGTCACTTTTGATAAAAAGCAATTGCAAACGTTGACTAAAGAAGGACCATGCCAGCCCACTTGGTAATCGACTCAGAAGATGACAAGCACATATGTTACTGTCGTTCAACGTCTTCACCCTGTGGGTAAGTTCAGAAACACGGCGCATAGATGGCACATGCATTGACCGAGAGAAACTTAACCAAGCACTCCTTCACTGCCGTTAGTCTACTAGACTACTCGTGGATACAAACACAAGCTCGGTTGAGAGAAGCGAAACGAGATTTCTACTAAGAATTTTTACATAATTTCGTCGGATTCTATCACGTTTGAAAATGAGAAAAAAAAACCCAGCCAAACACAGCCAAAGAAACAACCCGCTAACTCTTCATTAAATAACTTTAAAGCTTCTGTAACTTTTCTTTATCGTTGATGCCCTGTGTACAGTATGATATACAAAACATAAATTCGTATGTTGAACATGAAACTACCACTCGATCATACAGCTTAACTTGTCATGTGAACAATTCGTATTAATATTAATGATTAAATGCGACGAAGTAATATTATGCATTAAATGCAACAGATACACGTAAAATATACTTTTAACAGAAAGCCAAGTATCTTCTTCTGTTTGAAATAAATGTAGTATACCTTTGTGCAAATTAATTTAAACAAAACAAATAATTCCGTTAATATTTACTTTTTATTCTTATTTTCCCAATGAAACATGACCCAGAGCACTTGTTCGTACTTTGTATGTCCATTCTACGAAGTTGTTCCTTGCAATTGACTACATGTTTCCCATTAAATTTAAATCAGCAAAGTTTCCAGGTCAGTCTATAGTACTTCTGTTTGTTCACTGTTAATTCTTGCCAGTGTGTTCGTGCAGCGCTATAATTTTTGTATGTTTCCTTGGAGTAGGGTCCCTCGCAGACAATGACTGTAGGACAACTAATCGACAGTTAAAACAATAGTGTCTAGGCGTGATAAAAATATGATCCAATCAAGGATGATGCATTACTTTACAAGGCTAAACAAATTTCATGATACACCCCAAAAACTGGCCGTATGGTGAAAGAAAGGAAGCTAAAGCGGTTGTTTCAATTAATTTGCACAAGGGTTTAAATGTGTTACAAAATAAACAATATGTGGTATAACTATTTTATTCTAGCAACGAACGCAACGTGTCGCTGGGGAAATAAGTTAGGCAAACATTTGCACCCGATTATATGTTCCTACTTTAGCTTTCTTAAGATGCAAATCGAATGCGTCATATGCTGTCGAGCAGTAGAGATAGCTGTACGCGTTCATGTTGTACCGTTGGCGGAAAAAAATGAGTGGAAAAGATCTACAGTTTAAAAAGATTGAAAAAATGCAAAACAAAATGTTAGTCCTATTAAAAATGATAATGATGAACATGATTTGAAGAAATATACACAGTGACGTAGGCAGTGAAATTCAAAAAAGAAGAAAAAATGTAATTTTTTTCATTTGAAAGTATTGATGAGTTCTCAAAATATTTCCCATGGAAGAGAAAAAAAAAAAAAAAAAAAAACACCGACATCTGATAAGCGGGTTCGCCACGATGACAATGTTCCAATGCATTTTTATTTCTAATCTCGACTCGGAAATCCATGATCAAATAGGCGATCCAACTTGTTCACCCAACTTAGCGTCCTTTGAGTTTTGGCAGTTGCGAAAATTAAAAAAAAATTACATTAGTACAAGAATTGCTGATATTATTGAAACATTTCAGAAGAGTTTCCGGAATAATTCCTACAATAGCACTATCATCTATCAAAGTGCATAGCTTTACAAGTTATCTATATTTAAGGTGAAAGCAGCCAATAGTGCTCAGGTGAGAGAAGGTTTCGCTCAACGAGCCATTCCGGGAATTAAATTCTTACATCTCGTATATATAACTTTTTCTACAGAAGGATATCATGAACCGAGCGTGTGAGCAACGATGTCGTTCTAGAGAGGTTGCAAACAGGAAAGAGTCTTGTACAATCAGGATGAGACAGCTGAAGTTTCTGGGACACATAATGAGGAAGGAGGCCCTGGAGAATCTGATACTCGTGGAGGGGAAAAAGACAAAGGAAATCAACGCATGACATACCTAACAGGCTTAAGCAAGTGGATGACAGAACGTAGTCTGGGGCAGGAAGTAGAGGAAAGAATTTGTTGAGAGCTGCAAGGAATAGAAAAAGGAGGAGAGCCATGATCACCTACGTCCTGAAAGGACATGGCACAGAAAAAGAAAGATATATAAGTTTAGAATTTAGTTTCTATGTCAGCACATGCTTGTCGTGATAAGAGCGCCGAAAAAAAGAAAACGGCGATTTGAAAAAAACGAATCAGCTAAACAGTTTTACAATGATCTTGTTAGGATTAGGCAGTTGATCTCACCTCTGATCGAGTTTCAACAGCTCAGTGGGGGATAAAACTGACCGGTCTCATTCAATGCTTTGAAAACAAGACTACCGGAGAGCGATGAACGTGTGCTCTCTCGGGGAGGTCCCGTACTATTAGGCCATGCAGGCACTTACTCATCTTAGACATTCAAGTGGAAATTATAGATAACATCCATCGCTAAAGATGATGGAATTATTGTCAGTTCAGTATACCGCTCAAGTACTTATAAAACTTCTGTTATTATCCTATACCTTTACAAAAGTATCAGATCGAAAATGAAATAGTGCTGTCATAAACTTGAACCGATTTTAAATGAGAATTAAGTTTAAGCATCTAATGATTTTTTTTCTTTTTCGTTCAGATTTGGCGGACATTTGAGCGATATTATTTTTCACACATAATTGCCATGACTTAAATAACATGATCCAATAGAGAAATAAATAATTTTTCACAAATAACACTGATTTATTTACTGCTGACTTTGATCCGTCTTAATGAAACACCCTTATATATATATATATATATATATATATATATAATCCTTCTTAATGAAACACCCTTTAGTTATATTTGAAGTCTTCTTTGAATAGTTAGAGATCAGTTTAGCGGGTAAGAAACAATGTACTTATTAATGAGAAAAACTGAAATTAATGCATGTAATATTTCAAAACCCTAGTATCACTCCTTCATAGTCAACCTATTAACTTTTCAGTGCACCCTCGTATCTCTAATGACTTAAATTAGGTTTTTGTTCGTTCGCTTGTTTCTAAACAAGTGATTTTCCATAAAACGTCTTTATTAGTGTTATTGTGTACTATATATTTTGCTCTATCCTGGGTGTGAGGATAAACAACATCCGGCAGCAAGGCCTTTGATCGGGAGATTTTGAGGAGTGTGGAACAATCTCATAATTGATGTTATTCCTAGGTCCACAGAGACCCGGGGTGGCAACACATGTTAGGGTCACAAATGTGGGCAAATAGTTAACACCCAAAATGGGACCAAAATAGTATAAAAGTAATAAAATACATTTTTATAGTAAAATTAAAGGGTGTTCCGATAATTTGGACCGATTTTAAATGTGAATTATGTTTAAGTCTAATGTTTTTTTTCTTTTTCTTTCAGATTTAACAACTTAAGTCTTGGCAATTTCAACCATGGAAATATTAACAATCAAACAACGTCTTAAAGTTATCGAAGCCTATTATGAAAATAGACGTTCAAACAAAATTTGAATGAGAAATTCCCAGGTCGCATTATCTCACGAAACAGCGAAATCAATTGGCCATCACGATCTTGCGACTTGACGTCTTTCGATTTCTTAGATTTGGGGTCATCTCAAAAGTAAGGTCTATGCCAACAAGCCAACAACAGGTGAAGGATGAGATATTAAGGCATATTGGTGAGATAGAGGAGCAACTATGCAGAGACGTCATCAAAAATTTTGACCATCGAGTGGAGGTATGCCGCCGAAGCCTTGGCGGACATTTGGGCGATATTATTTTTCAAACATAATTGCTATGACTTAAATAACATGATTCAATAGACAAATAAATACATTTTCACCAATAACATTGTTTTATTTACTGATGATTTTGATCCGTCTTAATGAAACACCCTTTAAATCGAGCTGCCCAGTCTTCACTTTCCAGTCACGATAGAGTCCAAAATGTCTCCGCGTCCTTGTGGGTGATGAATTATTTTCCATCTTACAAATCCTTTCCCACAGACGAAACATCGTTAGCTTTTCCCTGCTCTATCGTTATTTCCATGGAAAGGATCCAGGCGAAGTATATTCCTTAAGTCCACCAGTTCTAATCTTCACGATTAAGACCCCCTATGCCCCTCACATTTTAGCGAACCACCTTCGTATTACATTGGTGAGATGTTCAACTCGAATTGCCCCTTCTTCTGAATTGTTCTTTGTGCTTCCACGATCCTTACAATCTTACCCTGTTCATGTTTTGGGACAAACATTATCTTACCGACATATACTCAAAACTACTTCTTACACTATAACCCTCTACCTCGTGTGGCTCTTGGGCTTTGTACAGGTTGAACATCATTATAAAAATGTATGGCTGAAAGCACTGCATCACAAATCTTTTAAATAATATTTACATTCGCTGGAACTAGAGACGCGTTCGCTTGTACGTAAACAAGAAAACTTAAGTCCAAAATTCAAAGAAACTTTGCCGTCTTTAACGAAACATATATTAATACGTGCGTGTGTTTGTTTTTTTTTCTTTTTCTCTTTCTCTCTGCTCTATTCCGCTTTGCTCTCCCTTCTCCCTCTATCTCCCTCTATCTCCCTCTATCTCCTTGCCCACCCACTTATAAAAATATTCTTGCTAATATATACATGTGTTACGCAAACAAGCGGACGAATTTGGGAAATCCTGTGCATATTTTTACAGATGAGCGTTTTCTAGCTGGGCTTAATTATTTGGTTTGCATAAAGTTATTTCCTTAAAAACGAAAAGATGAACAATTATATGTCCCTTTCAATTTTTACTCACTACGTACACGACCAATTTCTTTTTTTTTTTTTTAGGATATTCCAGGAATGGACAGGAAAATCATTGCTTTCTGTCTTTTTTTATGCTCTCTTTTTCATTGACAGTTTTTCTTCTTTTCGTTCCGACTTCTTTTGCAAGGAAGTTCTTTAATTTTCCGTTTGAAGAAGCATTTAGTCACACTTTATAGACAGACGTAGGTCGTTTACGCACACAGGAAAATGTTTCCTCGAGGATGCAAATACACTCTGAGGATAATTGCACACTGGAAGCCAGTAATTTACAATAGTTGACGCATTAAAATGAAACCTACACACATAGCGAAGGTTTTAAATTTCTAACTATGAGATAAATTAAAATATCATTAGGAAGTTATTTATATCGCATTCTAATTACATATATCCATGTACTTTTCTATCCCTCAACTTTCCGTCTTTCCACCTTCCGTTCTTTATTTCTTTCTTTCTTTATTTTTTCTATATTTGATATTCTTTCTTTGCTAATATCTTTTTTTATTCTACTGATTTTCTGTTCTTTCTTCCTTTATCTATTTTTCTTACCTGCCTAAATTTTTTGTTTCATTTGCCCGCTTTAATTCTCGTAATCTTTTATTCGTTTTTCTTCCAACACTTCCTTCTTTTTTTGTAATTGACAGCTTCTTTCTTTCTTTCTTTCTTTCTTTATCTCCTTATGCCATTCTTCCGTATATATATTTATCAGTCAATATTTCTTCCTTCCTAACTTCCTTCTTTTTTTCTTCCTTTCTTTCTTTCCTTATGCCATTCTTGCGTATATATTTATCAGTCAATATTTCTTCCTTTCTTCTTTTTCTTTCTTTCTTTTTTCTTTCTTTCTTTCTCTTCTTCTGCCATTCTTGCGTATATATATTTATCAGACTATATCCCTCCTTCCTTCCTTCCTTCCTTCCTTCCTTCCTTCCTTCCTTCCTTCCTTCTTCTCATCTTATGCCATTCTTGCGTATATATTTATCAGTCAATATTTCTTCCTTCTTTCCTTTCTTCTTTTTCTTTCTTTCTTTCTTTCTTTCTTTCTTTCTTTATGCCATTCTTGCGTATATATATTTATCAGTCAATATTTCTTCCTTCCTTCCTTCTTTCTTTCTTTCTTTCCTTATGCCATTCTTGCGTATATATTTATCAGTCAATATTTCTTCCTTCTTTCCTTTCTTCTTTTTTCTTTCTTTCTTTCTTTCTTTCTTTCTTTCTTTTTTATGCCATTCTTGCGTATATATATTTATCAGTCAATATTTCTTCCTTCCTTCCTTCTTTCTTTCTTTTCTTTTTTTATGCCATTCTTGCGTATATATTTATCAGTCAATATTTCTTCCTTCTTTCCTTTCTTCTTTTTCTTTCTTTCTTTCTTTCTTTCTTTCTTTCTTTCTTTCTTTCTTTCTGCCATTCTTGCGTATATATATTTATCAGTCAATATTTCTTCCTTCCTTCCTTCTTTCTTTCTTTCTTTCTTTATGCCATTCTTGCGTATATATTTATCAGTCAATATTTCTTCCTACTTTCCTTTCTTCTTTTTCTTTCTTTCTTTCTTTCTTTCTTTCTTTCTTTCTTTCTTTCTTTATGCCATTCTTGCGTATATATATTTATCAGTCAATATTTCTTCCTTCCTTCCTTCTTTCTTTCTTTCTTTCTTTATGCCATTCTTGCGTATATATTTATCAGTCAATATTTCTTCCTTCTTTCCTTTCTTCTTTTTCTTTCTTTCTTTCTTTCTTTCTTTCTTTCTTTCTTTCTTTATGCCATTCTTGCGTATATATATTTATCAGTCAATATTTCTTCCTTCCTTCCTTCTTTTTTCTTTCTTTTTTTTATGCCATTCTTGCGTATATATTTATCAGTCAATATTTCTTCCTTCTTTCCTTTTTCTTCTTTTCTTTCTTTCTTTCTTTCTTTCTTTCTTTCTTTCTTTCTTTTTTATGCCATTCTTGCGTATATATATTTATCAGTCAATATTTCTTCCTTCCTTCTTTCTTTCTTTCTTTCTTTATGCCATTCTTGCGTATATATTTATCAGTCAATATTTCTTCCTTCTTTCCTTTCTTCTTTTTTTTCTTTCTTTCTTTCTTTCTTTTTTCTTTCTTTCTTTCTTTATGCCATTCTTGCGTATATATATTTATCAGTCAATATTTCTTCCTTCCTTCCTTCTTTCTTTCTTTCTTTCTTTTATGCCATTCTTGCGTATATATTTATCAGTCAATATTTCTTCCTTCTTTCCTTTCTTCTTTTCTTTCTTTCTTTCTTTCTTTCTTTCTTTCTTTATGCCATTCTTGCGTATATATATTTATCAGTCAATATTTCTTCCTTCCTTCCTTCCTTCTTTCTTTCTTTCTTTCTTTATGCCATACTTGCGTATATATTTATCAGTCAATATTTCTTCCTTCTTTCCTTTCTTCTTTTTCTTTCTTTCTTTCTTTCTTTCTTTCTTTCTTTCTTTCTCGTCTTATGTCATTCTTGTGTATATATGTATCAGTCAATATTTCTTCTTTCTTTCTTTCTTTCTTTCTTTATTTATTTATTTATTTATCTATTTATTTATATCATTCTTATCTATATATTTATAAGTCAATATTTTTTTTCTTTTTTCCTTTCTTATTTTCTTTCTTTCTTTCTTTTCTTATATGCTATCATTCCTCCATTTCATTTTATCTTTTATTCCCTCCAGTTATTAATTTTATTCTTTCGTTTATTTTTCCAGTATTGACTTCTTATTAGTTCGTAAATTTCTCTTGATTTTTCTACCTTTTTTCTTTCATTCTTTCTTTTCTCCTTCTTTTTATGTATCGTATTTACATTATATCTATCTGTATTTTAGTTTTTATTTATATCTTTGTTTCCTTTTTTTTCGTTTTTTGTTACTTTTTTTATTTCTTGCGTTTAATATATTTCGACGTTCCTTTTAATTTAATTTTTATTTCTTTCGTTTTCTTTTTTCTTAATTTCCCTTTAATCTGTTTTCCTCTGTGTCCTTCTCTTTCTTTTCTTTCTTTTCGTTCTGTTTCTTTCTTTTTTTCCCCGTTTTTGTCCTTTCCTTTCTTTCTCTTCTTTCGTTTCTTTTTCTATCTTTATTTCTTTCCTTTCCTTTGCTCTCTGTCCATTTCTTTCTTTCTTTTTTCTTTCTTTACATTCTAATGCTTCTTTTCACTTCTTTCTACTCTTTTCCCCTTCCTTCTTATCCTTTCTTCTTTCTTTCCTTCCTATTCCCTTGACTCAGTATGCATCTCCCTGCAAACCCTGATCTGTCTAAATCTCCATATAAATTTCTACGTGCCTCTCTGTGTTTCTCTACACTCTCTGTTTATATCTGTCTTGGTAGTGTACTAATAGACGATGTAACACAGAGATAAGAAGACACATTTCATAATGTAACCATCTATTTCGCCACACAATTTCTACTTTAAAATATTGTCTTCAGATAAAACGCATAAACATATATTTATCCGTTTTTTTTTTAATTTTTATTTGTTTTTTTTTTTAATTTAAATCTTTTTGTAAAATTGTTATATACCGTACCAACTGGTATGTCCCAAGCCTCACAAATACGTTGACACTATTGTAAGTGAGAGTAATATGCTGTCTAAAGAAAGAAAGAAAGAAAGAAAGAAACAAAGAAACAAAGAAAGAAACAAAGAAACAAAGAAAGAAGTCTAAGGGAAAGTGGATGGAATGAAGGAAGACAAAAGCTTGAATGAAAGAGAGAATACAATTGAAAGAGAGAATGCAATTGAAAGAAAGAAAGAAAGAAAGAAAGAAAGAAAGAAAGAAAGAAAGAAAGAGAAAAAGAAAAAAAAGTGCTATATACCGTCCTATGAAAAATTATGGGTATGTCCCAATCACCATAAATACGTTGGACGCTATTGTAAGCGGGGGTAATATGCTAAGTAGTTCACCACTAGCAGTGGTTTACCTACTTCACGCCGCTGACGAGTATTGTATTTTGTTGATGTTATAAAGATTACCATTTCATTTCCAACCTCCATTTGGGTATTCCTCATTCAGCAACCCTTAGTTTACAACGAAAAGTTTTAAAAAATCCGTTTTTTTTGGGGGGGGGTTGTTTTTTTAATTGATTCACCTCAAGCAAAGCATGGGTTTACAGAGAATGATAGAGCATGAAAAGTCTTTAGTGAGCAGTGAAGTAAAGGAAAATAATGAACAGAATTTACAAAGACAGAATATGGCGATTGACGTTGAATTTAAATTTTTGAAGTATGTGAGTAGTATTGAAACAAGAAAATGGAAAACGGTTTCACAGGCGAGAAGTGTAATAAAGGAAACTATTAGCATAGAACTGATAGTTGCATCTAGCTAGTTCAAAATAAAACGGTGAAACCTACTTGCTAATCTAGTAGAACGTTTAAATCCGAGACACTAGGAATAGCTCATCAGAATAATTACAATTTGTTTGTAGAAACGACAGAGGGAAGCCTTTTGACAGTGGTGAGAAAATGACTGAAGTCGAGATGCTAGTCAGGATCGATTAGATTACAGAACTTTGTAGAAAAGACAGAGGGAAGCCTTTTGACAATGGTGAGAAAATGACTGAAGTCGAGATGCTAGTCAGGATCGATTAGATTACAGAACTTTGTAGAAAAGACAGAGGGAAGCCTTTTGACAATGGTGAGAAAATGACTGAAGTCGAGATGCTAGTCAGGATCGATTAGATTACAGAACTTTTGAATTTTGTCAAGAAACTTGAGATGTAGAAGCACCAAACCTGACATGGTAACAGTATTCAGTGCACGGACGAATGGTAGATTTATAAATGAGCAAATGAGATTCTGAGGAGAAGAATTTTCTGCAAACGGTAGACGTTTTAGCACACTGATATCAATGACGTAAACACACTTTCAAATATGATATCTGTAAACAAACAGTGGAGTTCTGATAGCTAGCAGCTAATCGATTATGCAGTGTATTGATATTATGAACAGGGCTCCACTTCTAAAATGATAAGCCAACCAATATTTCTCGATTCTGAAAATTTTGCGGCTTAAGAAATGTATAAAAGAAGTTAATCTGCAAAATTTATTTCCTCCAAAATTTTCTCTATTTCTTATGGTGGACCAATATTCTTGAGTCGGATATCACTATTCCCAAAGATCATGTAATAAAATTAAAATAAACATCAAGCAGGTGCAGAAGTTCAAATATTTCCCCTCCTCTGTTAAAACAACGAAGGAGGGGAAAATGCGACACCAAGATTTGAACACGCGAAATTTGCCTTCCAAAAGCCAAAGCAAAGTGCTTAGAAATGGTCAGATTTTCGTTAGAAATAAAAAGAACAGTGTCCATCCTCTAAATGGCAGTGAATATTGAAAATTTCCTTAAGGAAGAGGTAAAACCTTAAAGCAGCAGAAATGTCGTTCTACAGATGGATATTGAGAATTCCATGAGTAGGCAACGTAAAACTGTTTGAAAAATGGTAAGAGAAGGAAGACTTATACTCAAAGTCTGAAAAAAAAAACAGCTAAAATTCTTTGGACGCATAATGATGAAGGAGTGTTTGGAAAACTTAAACCTCACGGGGCATATTGAGGTGAAAAGTGATTGGGGAATTGATTGGGAAAAGTAGAGAGCTACTTACCTGAGGAGCTTCTGTGAATGAATGGCGGAACCAGGGTCGGGGCTCTTATCAAAGCGAGAAATACTCATAAGATCACACGTGATAGAAAGCTGTGGAGAGCTACGATCGTCTATGTCCTAAAGAAAGGCGGCACATAGAAGAAAAGGAAAATTACGCAGACTTTGTGTAACACGGAATATTAAGGTTACCGTATCACCTATGGTCACTAGATCACTCGGAACAGTGCCAAGATCTTTGCAACGAGAAGGCAGTACTGAAAAACCTCAGGGAAACGTCGAAAGAAATTAGAAAACATTATTAGAAGCAGTTAGAATAGTGAGGTGAGAGTTGGTGCATTGAGGAGACTTGTTACCTCTTGATCTCTAATAAAAAGTACCAGCATTATTGTTGAGATAAGGAAAAACAATAATGATATAATAAAACAAAAAAAAAATAGTGATGAAGAAGAAGAAGAAGATTTTTTTCTGGTATTAAGAGGTAAGATCTCGCTGATACAAGATGTGGTTTGAAATCTTTTTGTGGTAAATTTAAGAGATCAAATGCTGATGCACAATTTCCTTTGAAGGGAGGAAAAAATATACTTCAAAGGAATATGCTTCTTACGCATTTTTATGTAAAAAATTAAAAAGAAAAGAAAAAGCGAAAGAAACATGGATGGTTAATAGAAAAAAAAAAATGGTGACGACAATAATCGGGAGATTTACGGATTTAAACACGGAGATTAAGGGGAGTGCAGAAGGGAAGGATATTTATCTCCAAAGAGAAAGACACGTGCGAAAAGGACGCGGAAAAGAGAGTAAAAAAAAAGGGCCTTGGTGAATAGATATGTTAGGAACGAAAAGAAATTGAAGAAAGAAAAAATAAGATGAACAAGAAAATGTTTACACAAAAAAAGAAGAAAGGAAAAAAAAAACGAGGTAAAAGAAAAAAAGAATAGTGTAGATGAGAAATAAGAATAACGAAAAGGGAAAAGAAGAAGAAGAAGAAGAAAGAGGAGGGAAAGGAGGAAGAGATTAAGAAGAAAAAGATTAAGAACAAAGAAGAGGAAAGAGAGAGGAAAAAAGAGGATATAGGTAGAAATGTAGGAAGAATAGAAGAAGAAGGCGAAGGAGAAAGCTGATGATAAAAAGGAGAACGTAAGAAGGAAAAAATGAGATTAATGATGATGATGAAGAAGAAGAAGAAAAGTGAGAGAAAAAAAGGAGAATTTTGGCAGAATTGTAAGAATAATAAACAGTGAATGAAGAAGAAGAAGAAGAAGAAGAAGAAGAAGAAGAAGGAAGAGGAAAGCTGCTGGTAAAAAGGAGAATGTAGGCAGAAATATAGGAAGACGAAAAGGAGAGTGAAGAAGAAGAAAAATGAAAAAGAGGAAAGTCAGACGAAAAAAGAATATAGGTAGAGATGTAGGAATAATGGAAGAAGAAGGAAAAGATGAAAGCTGCTGGTAAAAAAGAGAACGTACTAAGAAGAAAGGGTGAATGATGAAGAAGAAGAAGAAGAAGAAGAAGAAGAAGAAGAAGGAAGAGGAGGAAGAGATTAAGAAGAAAAAGATTAAGAAAAAGAACAAAGAAGAGGAAAGAGAGAGGAAAAAAGAGGATATAGGTAGAAATGTAGGAAGAATAGAAGAAGAAGGCGAAGGAGAAAGCTGATGATAAAAAGGAGAACGTAAGAAGGAAAAAATGAGATTAATGATGATGATGAAGAAGAAGAAGAAAAGTGAGAGAAAAAAAGGAGAATTTTGGCAGAATTGTAAGAATAATAAACAGTGAATGAAGAAGAAGAAGAAGAAGAAGAAGAAGAAGAAGACCAGGAAAGCTGCTGGTAAAAAAGGAGAATGTAGGCAGAAATATAGGAAGACGAAAAGGAGAGTGAAGAAGAAGAAAAAAGAAAAAGAGGAAAGTCAGAAGAAAAAAGAATATAGGTAGAAATGTAGGAATAATGGAAGAAGAAGTAGAAGATGAAAGTTGCTGGTAAAAAAGAGAACGTACTAAGAAGAAAGGGAGAATGAAGAAGAAGAAGAAGAAGAAGAAGAAGAAGAAGAAGAAGAAGAAGAAGAAATGGAAGGAAAGAAGGAGAATATGAGTAGAATTATATAAGAAGTAGAAAAGATGGATGATAGAACATAAAATAGAAAGGCAAAAACAAAAGAATTGGCAACGAAAAGAAGAAATGGAAAATAGAAAAAAGGAATAGAAAGAATAAATTCAAGTAAGGAGATGGTAAAAATAAATTACAAAAGAAAACAATATACGAGAGGAAGAAAGAAAGAAAAAAACAATTAAGAAGAGCGAAGGAAATAAGCAATGAAAAATAGAGAAATGTAAATTGAGGGAAAGAAAATGGCGAGAATCTAGAATCAAAAAGGAATTAAAAAAGAAAGAAATAGTATCCACGGAACAGGAAGAAAAGGCAAGAAAATAGATGAAGATACAATCATGCAAGACATTATACGAATGTAGAAAACATAAAATAAAAGGAAAAACATAGAAAAAAAATCACGGAGCTATTTCGACAATCGGTCGAAAGATGTAAAAGATATCGTCCGAAAAGTTATGTCAAAGACAGTAAAGGAAGATATCAGCGAAGGATGATGTTACTTTATCAGGTTTGGCGCTTTTACTGTGTCTTTAGAGATTGTAGATTAAATACAAAGAATCTGCAATTTTATCGGTCTTGACCTGTCACTTCAGTATCAGTCGGTTTCCGACTGCCGTAGAGGCACTTCCATGCGCTTTTTATTAAAAATAGTTTAATTGTTCTGATAATCTATTTTTGGGTAACTTGACTTTATGAATTTGAGCGCAATACTAGTTTGGCGGTTAGGTCTCATCCTTTTACAGTTAAAATTGCTACGCAATTTTTATGCTAAAAGTTTCTTCTATCGCACTCATCGCGTGTGGAACATTCTTCCGGCATTCTTGTTAACTTTGACCTCAAAAGTTTAGATACAATGTCAATCATTATCTACTGTCTTCTTGATCCTGTTCTTTTCCTTTTCCCACTCCTTAACGTTTATTTTATCTCATATTCTCTCACACTCAATAAATCTTTGCACCTTAGTCGCTTTATGGACTTGCTTGGGGTGACATGATTAACTTTTTTTTTTTTCTTTAAATCAACATTCAAATGCTATACAATCTAATTTATTTATCAGCCCACCTCAATGGTTCCATTCGTTATATAGGCAAACTGTAAATAATTATTACATATAGAATTCCTTTTGCTTTTTTTTTTTCATTTCCGCACGCCATTTCTTAATGCAGGGGTTGGGTGGGGGTCTGCGTCTGACAGGAAAATTTCATTAACTGAAGATAACAAAATGAGGTATAAGTTTTTTTTCACGTGTACCAAATGACAAATCACTCAATAATATATTAATTATTTTCAAACGTGTTTACTTATCTTCAGTAGGCAGATACCTTGTCAGATAAACAGGTGTCAAGATGGGTAACCTCAACAGGAGAGAACAACAAAACCTTTTGATAGAGCAAGTTTTTTTGTTGCACAAGCTCAATGTTTCCAAAGAGACTTCAGTATTGACAATGTATTTTCAAGACTTCATTTCGTGAGTTGATAGTGTTTCGTGGTCGATCGCAGACATTTCTGTCACCCCTGCTGACATTATCTGACTGTCCATTTAACTGTGCTCGTATCCACTGATTGGTCTCCTTCAATGTTGTGTAAACCTTTGAGGAATATCCATAGGTCCAGCTTTTTCCCATTTGGAGGAATGCAAAGGTACGATTCTACTTCGTACTATTTCATGACTGAGGCCATTTTTCGACAGAAGAACAATTGGCTTTTGGCAACATAATAAATTCTGGCAACATAGGCTGCATTTATTTATTATGGAGCGATGTGTATATATTTATACATACAATTATCTCTGTCTTTCTCCCTATGTATGTATAAATGCATCTATCTATCTATCTATGTATCTGGCATAAGCATTAAATTCCATCGATGTGTTACACTATCTATCTATCTATCTATCTATCTATCTATCTATCTATCTATCTATCTATCTATCCGAGTCTAGTAATTTCTATCTTAGCCTATTAATTTCCTTCTGAGTCTTAATTTCCATCTATCTCGTGTTATTCATATCTATCTGTCTATCCTGGGTGTTATTCATATTATCTGTCTGTCTGTCTGTTTCTCTCTCTCTCTCTCTCTCTCTCTCTCTATATATATATATATATATATATATATATATATATATATATATATATATATATAGGCAAAATTGAAAGTAAAGACAATGCGTAGGGATTGTTTAGGGTACTGATAATTTTAATATTAGCAGTTTCTTACAAGAAAACATTTGGCATTCATTGACCGCACAGCCAGTATTTTTGTCAAATTGCCAGCTTTTCTAAAAAAAAATACCTACAATATATTAAGTGGAAATAGATATGGCTTGCTCATTTTACTCGTCTGAGAGAACCTTTTTTCCCTTCTACCAGCATGGCCGATGCTAACCTCCAAGAGTGTTAATTCATTCCACCTTCTCAGTCTAACGTTTTCATCTGATATGATGTTGAATGGTTATATTGAATCAATTGCTTTTGATCTGCTGCCAGGAAAATTGGCTCACTGTTTCGCGTTAGACATTATTTCTCACCAGAATCTCACTGACACAATTATGAGGCTAACATTCTTCTATGCATTTAATATTGCCGTCACATCCGGTCTGGTGCTTCTGCTATGTATTTCGATATTCTTGATTATATACAAAGAAGAATCTTCAGTGTAGTTGGTCCTGAACTGGCAACTCGTCTTCAGCTATTTTTCAACTGCCGTAACGTAGCTTACTTAAAAGATATTTTTTATAATTATTTTCAAAGTATTAATTCCGATAAGCATTCCTCTTTGGTACTTCGACGTCGTACTAGATTGGCAGTTATGTCTCATTATGTTGTGGTTGAAATGGCTAGATGCTACCGTAAGTTCTATACTAAAAGCTTCTTCTCTTGCGCTGATCGCTTGTGGAACTCTTTGTCGTCTCTTGCTTCCCAGCCAGCTTTGATCTCCAAAAATCTGAATGCATTGTCAATCGATATCTTCCGTCTTCCAGAAACGTGATCCTTTATCTTTCTCTCTCCTTAATAATATTTTATTTTCCACGTCTGTTTTCATGTTTTAGTGACATTATATCCTTGCTTGTGATGAAATGATTAAAAATAATAAAAAAAATTAAAAAAATCTTCATTTGAAGTAATGTTTTGTTCCTTGTTTACTGAAATCTTGTATTCTTATGCTTAACTAATGTAAGTTTTGTCAGTCTGTGCCCAATTTCGAAACAAGAGAGGCTGGCAATCGGGTCCCTACAGAGGGAAGAAAATATAATCGTTGCCTAATTGAGGTTTCTCAATGTTTATTGCGACCGTGCCGTGAATAGATATTTTTATTCATTTACTTTTTAGTAATTCTTCGGCCTTTTCTGGTAATTAAGTATTTAAATGTCGATTCAACGTTATTGCATTCTGTCTTACTGAAAAGCATTAAGTTTCTTTTGACGTGCCAGCCGCCATACTGCCTCTAACCCGCATATTTCCACCACCTCTTTTGTTCCGGTTCAGAAGTCGTCAGTCTTCGCCACACTCGGTTGGTCTGTATTTCGCGAGTATATTATTAAGTGATTATCATTTTGGTAAGTAATTTGGTAAGTAGTAACATTGGGTCCGGGGCAGCAGCTGCTCAGGAGACAAATGGTATCGGTAGAAGATGGAGACCGTTTCAGAAGGAGCCAAAAAAAAAAAAAAAAAAAAAAGTTGAGAAAGTCGTTATGCGAAACGAAAGAGAAAAGGAAAAAATGTATATATTTGGCTTAATAGTTTTGCATTTGTTCTGAAAACTGACAGATTAAAGGCTCGACGGAATTTTGGTACGAAGGATGATAAGACTCAAAACGAAATTGCTTAATAGGAAAACTATAAAAAAAAAAGGTAAATGGTATAATATCATTACATAAGTATTATATATGCACGTGCGCGCAATGACTCACTCTCTTACACACACACATACACACACATTAACCCTAGAACACTAACCATCAATTAAAGTTACACCACTACTAACCATGGGTATATCATACCCGATTTTGAAAATATCAAAAAAAAATATTAAATATAAGTCTTTATTTGAAATATTTTACATGCAGGCACTTCAAACTTTGTACTTTGAGTTAATATTAATAGGAATTGAAAAAACATATTATTTAGGTAAGAAAATCAGGTACTGAAAATTGTAATTAAAAATAGGTAAATTTGCGCTGGGTACTATATACACATGGTTAGTCTTCTAAGGTTAGTGATCGAGCGTTTATAACTATGCTTTTTTTTGTTCTTTTCTTCACCCCTTACATGGCCTAAGAACCACTCAATCTAGGGATGTTCTGAATGAGATTGTCACCAGGACGTAAAAGAAATAAGAAGTGCATATTATCGTGATATTTAGAACAGTTAACGATTGACCCCTATACATGAAGATGTCACAATGGTAGTGATAGGGGAAGCATCCTATCGGGAGCAACGGTTTGGGGCAAGAAGCTGCCTGAGTGAAACTTCTTCTTTACAAATGCTGTACGAAGGGAAATGAAGATAATTCAACATTACATGCCTGTAATGGACGGTCGTAAGTTGTGAAGGTCTGAACTAGGTGGAACTAAGCAATATAGTGCGCCTGAACCATCTGCTATGGGAATTGCAGTAGATGCGTGACAGCGTTTTGTCTTTTAGAACACACATGCTTCTGTTAATTTTTAATTATCCGATGTTACAGCGACGTACTAATTGGCAGAACTGCACACACACACAAACAAATGCGTCCACACACACACACACACACACACACACACACATATATATAAGCTTTTATAATTTTAAACATTATTTTGTGTTAGTGGTTACCCATTTTTGCATAGACGACCCGTTCATTTTTAAACAGTGTTTTATTTTCAGCTACCGACTTGATTATTTTTTATTGATAAATAAAAATCCTTTAATTCTTTAGAAATATACGTTTGTGTGTGTTTGTGTGTGTGTTTATCTGCATGGGTGTATGTGTGTGCAGCTTTATGCGTGTATGTTTGTGCTTATGCATTTATGCATATGTTAGATTAAGCTTGGAACGTTGTATCTTAGAAATGATTAAAGACATGTTATTTATAAGACTACTGGATTCTACTTTGAGCAATAAGAATACATAAATACTTTCCAATATGAACACAAGAAATGTGATGAAATCGATCATAAATGAAAATGACATGTTTATCATTAATTAATCATAGGCAAGGAGTTCATGGCGTATCAAAATGAGTCAAGGATGATTTTAATTTTAATTTTAACTGAATGTATGGATGTCTTATGCATGTATCTCGAGTTATAGGAATGTTTTATTTTACAAACACGTTTAGTTCATACAAGTTCCAAATAATTTAAGTTCCGAAAAAAGATTATG
>CAHIKZ030000966.1:1080000-1127500 GCA_903632075.3 Acanthosepion pharaonis
AAAAAGCGTTAAAATTTCCATTTCTCTCTGCCGTTTGAGGATAGCCTTGGGCTAGGATCCCTGACTGATGCACAAATCGATCCCGGCTTGAAGCAATCGGACGTCTAGCCACAATGAGGAGCTGTGATACTACGAAGCAGTCTGTCTGTAGATGACAATAGATATGCTCCCGGGAAATTCGGTTGACCTATCTTAAAAATAGGGTCATTTTAAAAACAGTAGTTCCTGCTGCTATTAACGCATTGCTCTTCATTGATCTCCAGGCCACTAGCGTATTTCGTATAGAAAAAAAAAAGTTCCCTTTCTCTCTGCCGGGCAACGATAGCCTAGGGCTAGGATCTCTGACTGATGCATAATCGGTTGGGTCTCGATCCCGGCCGAAAAGCTATGATACAGCGAAACATTCTGTCTGTGGACGATCATATATATATATATATATATAAAATTCCCAAAAAAATTTCGCTTGAAGATGGAACAGAGCTTACTTTAACTCAATTTAATTCAAATAATTATATTGAAGTTTTCGGCTCTTGTTTTGAAACATGAGACCTCTTATGTCGCGAGTTGGAATCATATTTTTAAATAAATAATTATATATATATATATATATATATATATATATATATATATATATATATATATACAGTTGAAACTACCTGCGAAAAGACCTTATACAGTTTATAATTTTAAAACAAGGATCATTATAGTCATCGAGTTATTTGTAGGTTAATGCCTCTTTAAAATTTTGTTTGCGAAAAGATTTCGCCATTGTATATCATTGACTTTACTAATCTACTTTTAGTAGAAATGATCCATTGTAATTGTTGTGGTAGGATCCACCTAATTTGCATAGTGGAGTACCGACCATATAAATATAGTTGGTACCGGGAAGACGAGGGGAGGAATCAAGAGATTCAATCCAAAGACTCTGCCCGACTGCGACTAAGTCAACACATTCTCCGGGAACGGTCTTACCAGGAATATACAAAAGACTATATGTAAATATTGTGTACCTTTCTTGTTTTAATACATTTTGTTCTAAGTACCTTTTGTGTTGCATTATTATTCCATGCATTAGTCAAGTTTCAACAGTAATATAAATTGAACTGCACCACATATTTTTATATATATATATATATATATATATATATATATATATATATATATATCGAATGTAAGTGAAAATTATCAAGACAAATTTACGCCGGAATACGAAACAGAGCATATACATATATATATATATATATATATATATATATATATATATATATATTTTGAACTTGTAAGTCTGATGAATTGGATCGTATTTACGATTCCAATGGAATAAATTATGCCCATGGAATATTATTGTTTAAGCCTTTTTATTTTATATATATATATATATATATATATATATATATATATATATATATATATATATGCGTTCAAAAGCACTATTAGGGCTTCATGTGATCAGGAGGTTGTTCGTAGCCGAGATGTCAATGGTACCCAAGTTTAAATTCTGATGGAGGTTTCATATATTTCTAACAAGATTTCGCGAATATATACAGGCCGTTAATTGCAAATATTTGAATATACTGTTTAATAAATAAAAAAAGAAATTGCATCTACTCAAATATGAGTATCCTTTAATAGTAAAAGTTTAAATATATATATATATATATATATATATATATATATATATATATATATATATATATATATATATATATAAAATAAATTAATTGATTTAAAATATGTTTTTTTGCTACACAGTCCTAACCATGTTTCAAAAATGGAAGCTAAAAGGCCCGAATTTAATTTTGTGATTAAATTAAAGACATTAGTTCCATTTCATCCTCAAGCGAATTTTGGAGTAACTTTTTAAAATTACTGGGTTTTAAATACACAGCTAAAACAAAATTCATATATATATATTCATGAATAAAAGTGACAATAAGAAAACTGGTAATTGCTGACGCGTTTCGTCCTATGTGGACTTTATCAAAGCAAAATACGAAAATGAAATTAAATGAACAAAGTGACTAATAAAAACAAAAACAGAATGTACCTAGCCACTAATAATATGAAAATAGCGTTTCTCTACATTCCAGTTGCTAGGTACATTCTTTTTTGTTTTTATTAGTTACTTGTTCATTCAATTTCATTCCGTATTTTGTTTTGATAAAGTCCACATTGGACGAAACGTCAGCAATTACCAGTTTTCCTATTGTCATTTTATTCATAAATATTGTCGTCTTTACTGGTTAAATCGGAGAAATTTTCATATATATATATATATATATATATATATATATATATATATATATATATAGAGAGAGAGAGAGAGAGAGAGAGAGAAACACTACAACCACACTCACACGGAGACTCACCTGCCACCTAACGGACCATCATTAATAATCAGCATCAGGATCACAGTAACATTAGACAGCTACTCACAATACCAAAAGACTAGTAAAATGCAACAGTAAAAGTAAACTTATAATCCTCTAATCAATAAAAACAATCATCTACAAATTACATAATTATAATGTAGGAGCCCGGGTTAAAATGGATGAAAAAGCTCAATATCAGGAATCGAGCGCAAATATAAAATATGACCTGAAGATTGCGTTTAAGCATATAACAGATTCTACTGAGAGTTGACCTCAATTATCCCAACATTCCTCTCTTAATACTAATCCTGAGAGGTCACATTAACAGCTGATCTAAAAAAAAAAAATATCCAAATTCTGTTGTTAACCGCGACAAGAAATGGCTTGTTATTTCTAATGTCGCGAAAACGGTCTCTTTTGATTGTCTGAGAAAACTTTTTAACTTTACATCGGTATGGCTGATGCTAACCTCCAGGCGTGTAACTCATTGCGCGTTCTCGGACGAATGTCTTCCGTTGTCATTAAGGGGAAAGATTTTATTGAATCAATTGCTCTATCTTTTGTTACGAATTTTGTTCCCTGTGTGGTGTTAGACAATTTTTCTGGCGCAAATCTATCTAACATTTGCCCTTGCTTTGAATATTAATATCACAACTTGTCTGCTGCTCCTGTTATATACTTAGAGATACTTGAAATAATCCAAAGAAGAATGTGCAATGTTATTTGTGCTGACCTGGCATCTCGGCTTCAGTCATTTTTACCGGCGCCGTAATAAAGATTCCTTGTGCCTTTTCTATTAATATATTCATATCCAAATAGAAATTGGCTTCATGTAATTTCCTCTATGGTAGCTACAGTTTATGAATTTAAGTTTAATTTACTACATTGGCGGCAATGTCTCGTCCTTTATCATTTTCTCGTCATTGTCTATGCAGTGAAAATAGCCTTCACATCTGGTCTGGTGCTTTTGCTATGTATTTAAATATTCTTGATAAAATCCAAAGAAGAACCAGCAAGGTTATCGGCCCCGGCCTGGCTTCTCGTCTCCAGTCACTTTACAAACGTCGTAACAGGGTTTCTCTAAATATTTACTATAAATAACTCGACTTTACGAATTTAAGCCCAGTACTAGATTGGCTGTTAGATCTCATCATTTTACAGTTGAAATCACTAGTTCTATATGTTGTGGATTCAGTGAATGGAATCCTGCACAAATAAATAAACAACGCCAGTAATTGAAATAGAAAAGTAAGTGTATTAAACGTAAGAATACAGACTTGAGGTGAAGATTAGTAGTCCAGGAATGCGGGTTAGTAGAAAGTATATGTACACATCTCTGGAAAGCCGTAATCTCTCTCTCTCTCTCTCTCTCTCTCTCTCTCTCTCTCTCTCTGGACTCTTGTATAACTCTCTGAGTACACCCTGTGTCTGTCTCCGTATCTCTCAACCTGTCTCAACGTATCTCAACGTATCTCCACGTATATCAACTTATCTCCACGTATCTCAACAGCAGGTATTCTCCCTGTCACTATAAGTATACTTTGGACGAATCCATCTTATGTAAAAAGGGGAGATCCCCACAACACTATATTAAGGATTTCTTCTGTTACACTTTGCGCTTGTGCAAATCTTTCCAGCTTTTTGGTCAACTTTGAACTTCAAAAAATTTAAAAGCAATGTCAATCGTTGAGTTCCGTCATCTTAATTTCTGTTCTCTCTCATTAAGAACGATTTTCTTTTTTCTCATATACTGTCAAACTCAGTAACCTTTTGCGTCTTAGTGGCTTTATTGTCTTGCTTGCGGTGAAATGATAAAAAAAAAAGAAATTACTAAAACCAGAGTCCTCATAGGTTCACTTCCCAAATCTTGTTCATTCTCTTGATTTCGTTTGACTGTTAAAATGCAATATTGTTCACAGGTTACAAAACAACTTGCGCCAGTTTCTCTTTTAAAAATAGGACCACCTCTTGTGATCTTTCAAAACAAAGGGAGATTAAATCAATTTTATCGAAGATTAAGTCTTTTGATTTCGTCCGCATGAAACGGGCTGTTTGAGCCAGCGTTCGAATTGGCCATTTCTTCAAATGACCAAAGACGAAACTTAACGACGCTGACATTGACACCGAGTAAATGCTTTTATAATGCACATTCATTATTCTTTGTCGATCCAACGAATTTTCGGTATACAGTCGGTCTTTCCGAGTGATCTCTCAGGTGTGGCCGGACATAACAGATTTGTTCTATTTCCGTAATGTTTACACACAGCGTTTTTGCGGGTGAGTTAATTCAGCCTCAAAAGTCAATACGCATGCGCAAACTAAACCGTGTGAGTAATTAAGAGACAAAGGGAAAAAACTATGTAATCAAATTTAAACATATACATACATACATGTTCACCGACGTTAACTATTCGCTGACACAATTCGCTGATGTCAAACATTTGAACGTGAGTAAGTTGTTTGGCGTAATATTATATATATATATGTTTGTGTGTGTGTGTGTGTGTGTGTGTGTGTGTGTGTGTGTGTGTGTGTGTGTGTGTGTGTGTGTGTGTTCTATCTGTCTAAAAGTTTTCAAAACACCTGCGGGCCTAGGTAGACCATAAATGTGACCATAAATTCGAGCAAGAAATTATTTTACTTAGCCGTCATTTGTAGTCTGCGACGTGAGATTCCATTATATATATATATATATATATATATATATATATATGTGTGTGTGTGTGTGTGTGTGTGTGTGTTTTGTGTGTGTGTATAAAATTGTTTGTAAATATTCTCAGATGTAGACAAGACAAAATGAATAAAAAGACAAGAGGAAAAACTATATTTAATCAACGCGTTTCGACATCTGACACACTTTATCAATAGATATTGATCATTACATTCACCTTCATAAAGACCGTCAGATGACGAAACGCGTCAACTAAGTATAGTTTTTCCTCTTCTCTTTTATTCATATATATATATATATATATATATATATATATATATATATATATATATATATATATTAGTATATTACACCGAAAACATGTCAAAATCGCTACACAATTGCAGTCACTTTCGATGCGCATTAATGGATCTCATCAAGTGCTTGCAAATTACTGGCAAATGAACGATTTATTTAGATTTAAAAGCAAAATACAACCTCTATTTACGAAAAAAGGGCTAATAAGTTTTGAGGCCTTTACTCTGATCGACCACTCAAATATGACCTACGATATATTTAAACTCAGCGAAGAAGCAAACAATATTTTTATAAAGGGTACAAGATCCGTAGATTGGCAACTAACGGCAGCCAAACATAAACTAAAGCGGATACATATGCTTACATAAAATATACAAACCAGACAATGCAGTTTCCTGAGAAATAAAAGTAGGGTGGAGAGGTAATATAATGAAAGGCTCAACAAGTTATATGCTTTGTGAATTTCCTACATATTTTTTGTAGTTGATAAATAAATATCTTCTTTAAGAAACTAGTAAATAATTTAAACATATAGAATTATTTGGTAAATTAATATGCAACTGTTGAATAAAGATCCTTCATGTAAAATGTTAAGAACACTAAGCAATCAATGTAAAATGTCAACAATAGTAAACAGATACCGATACATCTGTACAAGATGTTACCAATACTACCAGGAAATTAATACAAAATTATATTAAATCCAGATTAATCTTACAATTAGAAATATAAGCCACATATAGTGCAGCTCAGTACAAATAAATTATAAGAAAAAAAAACATTATCACATTCCAAAGTTTAACTTAATTGCAAGGTGAACGTAAACTATGCTTACAATTTACTGTTAATTCACATATTGGATTTAACAATGAATTTTTGTCAAAAAATTTGATGATTTTTAGTTTTCTATGTAAACACAGAAAACAGGTTTCATATAAAGATTTGCATGTCCTTGGTATTTTTTTAAAATTTTCAATTTCCTTCTTAGGAATCTTATCTTTTAAACTCCAAAAATATTCAGAATGTGATGTATTATTTCTCTAAGTAGTATCGGTAAAGGATAAGATATCGCCAAGACCAAAAAGAATTCATAGTACTACCTATATAGAATTTTTCAACAGTCGGATTCTGTATTTCAGAGATACTACAAAGATAAGCCAGAGGTTTAGTCAAACATTTGTTTAGCAATGGGCATTGATCAGAATTCCTACAATTACCTTGGCTAATATCATCAACAATATTTTCCTTGAAACTTGTATTATGATCCAGATTATTAATTTGGTTTAAAATGTTATTATTGTTTAACTTTATAATCTCAAAATTATTGGTGAAGGTATAACTTAGTTGTAATATGTCTTTGTTAAATATTTTTCTAAGAGGGCCACTTTTAGGAAAACATTTATCAATCAATTGGAGGAACTTATAGCCTAACTTAGTACTGACTAATTGATTAAATGTGTGGTAGGTGTACCAAATGATCTTTCTTTTTCTATTTCCTTTCTTTGGACCACTATCATTATATTTTCTAAACTTGATTTCAGCGTATTTATAACTACTATTCTTTAAAACTTTATTATAAGCACTGCAAAATTTATTAAACACATCTTTGTCCTTTGAGTGGTTGCTAATCCTACGTTCTACAGACGAAGGTATATATTTGATTCAGGAAGAATGGTCGTTAGAATTGGGGTGAATATAAATTTGGTTGGCATTATTTTTCATATAATGTTTAAATATATCATTAACGAGATCTAACGTAACAACAAGAAAATGTATTTGTTATAATAATTAGTAATTTTCTTAACCTTAAGATTTAAACTTTTATTTTTCTATGAATTATTTTTCTTAATTTATCTACATTA
Organism: Acanthosepion pharaonis; assembly: GCA_903632075.3. Classification (NCBI taxonomy): domain Eukaryota; kingdom Metazoa; phylum Mollusca; class Cephalopoda; order Sepiida; family Sepiidae; genus Acanthosepion; species Acanthosepion pharaonis. Next base: position 1,087,206 of record CAHIKZ030000966.1, read on the forward strand.
ATTTTAGAGGAATATTTTACTATCATTAGACCATCATCTCTATATAACCCTATATTATCAACATTGACTCTTACATAGGTAGTAAGGTTATATAAAACAAATAAACCCACCAAATCAGAAGACTCTGCAGAATCTAATGATCCCATAGAAATATCAAAGTAATCATCAGAGTTCTTAACCCACTGTTTTTTGTTTTTTTTTATTGAGGATGAGAACTGATCTTCTACAGTTCATTATTATATTTATCTCTTTACTGGAGATGTTAGAATATTCTTTGATCAATTCCAAAGCCAGGGGAAAGAGATCCTTGGAGATGGAAGCGTAAAAATCAACAATATCAAACTGGATAAAATAGCAGCTGTTTTTGTTACTAATACCTCTAAAGCAGTTAATGACTTCCGCGCTACTACTCCAATGTATAAATTCAAGGCGTTTTTTTATCTGTTTGCGGAACCCAATCCAAGATAACTTTGTTAATCCTTCCGATTTCAGGTCTTGTAGCGTTTATAATCATCGTATGAAGTTTGGTCTAAAAATATGGCTTATGATTTTATGACCCTATTCTAAAATAAATAATTTTAGATGTACAGTCGGTCTTTCCGAGTGATCTCTCAGGTGTGGCCGGACGTAGCAGATTTGTTCTATTTCCGTTACGTTTACACACATAACTCTATATTGAGCCCACTTTTAAATTAATTGTTACGAACGTTGGAATTGTACTTTATTCGTTCTCAACGTACCTCTACACACATACATACACAAATACACACACACACACAGAGGCGTGCGCGCACACACACATACACACATCTATATAGATAGATAGATAGATATTACCAATTTGTGACTGGCATGGGTAATTACAAGGAAGATATTAGTCCAGGGAGAGGTCAATGTAAACTACAGAGCATTTTATTATTAATAATAAACAATCTAGAAAATATTAAAGATCCATTTCGGCTATAAATAAAACAGATAATCGATGTCTATTATATTAAATCACGAGCTAAAAGTTTGCTTTAATTTCGGGTGAAGATAAAAACAAAAATTGTCCAACATATCGATATTTTATTATTAAGGTCTCCCTTCATCAAAGCTTTCGGCTCACATGAACCATCTTCAGAGTGGTTATACGGACAATTAAACAAAGATATTCATCATCAAAGATGATATTCTCTTATGTTGACATAGAAGATTGCTATGCGAGGATAACGGGTAACATGCTATTCCGCTACCATTTTTTGGTCTGGAAATGTCATTATAACCAATTTCTCTTGTTGGCAAAGTTTGCAGATATTGATATGATAGTTGTAATGTTTAGCTATTTTTAATTTTTTTCATTTTACGATTGGATCTTTTTTTTTTTTTTTTTCTACTTAATTTCCACGCATGATTGGCTAGTGGAATTTGTAAGGCTTTCTAGCTTAAAAGATGAATTATGACTGTACCACCACTTTTTAAAGTTACCCACAGTACACCCTATACCGAAAGGTTGAAACCAATGTACCGGAATCGACTGATTTCCTAAATTTCTATGCTTAAAAGCTCTACATGTTAATTTTTTCTTATCTTTTTATAAGTGTTTTAAGCGCGTTTTTATTACTACCTTTCCTTTGTAACTTATAATACAGTGTAACCCGGATATAAAAGACCCGGATATAAGAGAAACCCGGATATAAGAGACATCTTCTCCGGTCCCGACAACTCTCTTATATCCGGGTTACAATATATATATATATATATATATATATATATATATATATATATATATGCACACACTACAGGTAATTGATCCGTCGATATATAATCGGGGTAGATCCTAATAATATTTTTTTATTAAAACTGATCCACAGACAACTTGACGTATTTATTATATCCATATGTATTTTTTACAACAAAAAACAAAACTTACCTCAACATGGTATAGTCTATTTCAAGCCGTTCTGTACACGGCTATCATCAGCCCCTAAGTGTCTGTCTCAGAGCATTGTTTCAAATTTATTTTCAGTGTCGGTCCTCCTCTGATAGTCGCCTTGTTACTGAAAATTGGCTCGTGTCAGCGACTGTGTGTTCGTAAGGTATCTTATTCCAGAGGGAAGCGCTGTGTGGCTGGAGTTTATTTATGGTGAGAAACTTTCGTTGTTTCTAGTTTAATATCAGTTCCTACTATGTGGCGTTTCTTATACGATCCCCAAGTATGTTTTCCTGGGATTCACATTACATACTTTTTGTACTACAGGTGCCCAATATTAGCAATATGCTTTGGGGGATTTAAACTTAGCCCGTTAAGACTAATATAAATTAGTTGAGTTATAGATTTATAGATTGTGATGTCAGAGCACCCAATGGAATGAATCATGCTGTCCAACATACTTATAAGCGTACATATCTTCATACATACATATATGTACATTTACATGTCCATACATATATGCCACTACACAAACACACATACACACTCACATATATACATATGTATTCTTATGTAATTTTGAATCTATTTCTATGTCTATATTTCGTGATTAATTCTCTCCGTTGATTTAATAGTTTGCATTGATCTTTATATTTTATTATCCTGATTTTTTTTCCTTCTAAACATTCGTTGCACCTACCCCTAACACTATTGGGTTTTTCGCGAAACCTAAAATTTTCTCATTTTTATAGGATTCAGGCCCTTTTCCATCCATTCTTTTTTTTTTTCCAAAGGGCTGTTTCGTGTTTCAATTTTGGATAGGAGAATGCCGAGGTAAATATTATGGTTTGTCAAATTTTCTTTAGGGGTAATGATTGCCAAATGGAGATCCTCTACGGTAGTATACCAGGTTATATTTTTATTTATATATTCTCCCCTACATTCTTCCTAATATTGACCTTCCTGGATATGAGGATAAAATACATCCACGTCCTGGGTAAGCTCTTAAACTACGTCCGGGTCCTGGGTATGACGATAAACTACATCCAACAGCAATACCTCTGATGATGAGGTTTTGAGGAGCTTGGAACCACATCTTAATTGCTGGTGTTACAAGGTCCACTCTGTCATGGGGTGGTAGCACCTGTTAGGGTCCCAGCTATGGGCAAATTAGTTAACCACGAAACTGGGGTAAAAATGGGTTTTAATACCAGAAATACTTTGTAAAAAAATATATCAGCAATTAATTTTTGAAGAAAAAATCTATTACCAGCAATACATTTTTGAAAAAAAAAATAATACCAACAATAAGTTTTTGAAAAAATATTACCAGCAATACTTTTTTTAAAAAAATTATTACCAGAAATAGATTTTTGACAAAACAAAATATGACCAGCAATAAAAACTTTGTCGGCATTAAATAACCCAATAAGGATGATATGCCATAAACCAAAGCAAACCAAACTAAACCAGCTATAAATTATAGATAGATTGAATGAGGATTTAGGAAACTATGGATGTTATGTTTAATGATTAAATATTCTTCTTCTTCTATATGCCATTTTCTTTTGAGAATGCAAACGTTAATGGTTCTCCCCATCTTCCTCTACTTTGTAGCTACTAACAATGTGTGTTCTTTTCCTATATCCCCTAATCTCTATTCTACCAATTATTTATACAAATTTTTAGGTAGGTTATTCACCGCTTTCTTCTGTCCTTCTTGGCTTTCGCATCTCTTGAATGTGTCAAATTTTCCAACCTTCTTTTCTCATTATGTTCAATAAAGTTTTCAACTTTTTTTTCTGATTTTAGGCGTAAATTTTCTATATATTTTCATTTTCTCTAAAAGTTCAAAAGTTACAAGCAATACATTTTTACAAGAAAAAGTTGCAGCAATACATCTTCGTAAAAAAAAAAAGATAGTTGCCAGCAATAAATTCTTGTAAAAACAAAGTTGCCAGCAATACATTTTTGTAAAAAATATTCGCCAGCAATGCAGTTTTGAAAAAGAAATAGTTGCCAGAAATAGTTGTAACAGAATTTGCCAGCAATACATTTTTGCAATAAAAACGTTGGCAGCAACAAATTTTTTGCAATAAAATGTTGCCAGCAATACAATTTCGTAACAAAAATGTTGTTAGCAATACATTTTTGCAACAAAAACATTGCTAGAAATAATTTTTTGTAAAAAATGTTGCCAGCAATAAATTTTTCTACTAAAAAATGATGCCAGAAATCAATAAATTTTTTTCAAGGAAAGAAAATTGCCAGCAATACATATTTTGTCAAAGAAATTACTATTGCTACCAAGAACATTACAGCAAGGAAGCATGCAAACATGATCAGTTAATGATATTCACAATATTCTGTAGAACCTCATTCAAAATATACCAGATAAAATCGGGCAGAATGTTCGGTACAAGATATGTAAATACGATATACCGTAATTCCCCGTGTATAATACGCATTTTTTCTAAAAAATAATACGAAAAAACAGGTGTATGTATTAAGCAAAGCTACCAAATATCTATAAAATTTGCCTTAAAATAAAATAAGAATTATCATAAAACTATATTAGAATAATATTATTCTGTTTAAAACCATTTTTCTTAAATAAGAGTAGGAAACGCTGGAGAGGTACAATTTATAAATTTGATTACCAAACAAGGTGCGCGTATTATGCGTGAGTAAAAACATTTTCACACACTTTCAGAACAATTATAGTTGTGCGTACTATGGATGAAGGGGCTTTATACATGAGGAATTACTGTATGTAAATACATATATACATACCCAATAAGAACACACCATTTTCTATGCTTTATATCTCTCTCTCTCTCACACACACACACATACATATATATATATATATATATATATATATATATATATATATGTGTGTGTGTGTGTGTATCGAGTGGCCTGACGATTGCATCTAGCATGAAACAGACTGTCGCCTCTAAGTGTTGACTTCTATGTTCACTTTTATATATATATATATATATATATATATATATATATATAAGAAAAACAGACCACTTTAAGGTACCATTATAATAATTTATTTCACCAGAGCCCTTTGAAAGGAAGCCGGATCATCAGATAGCACTTCCCAAAATTTTTTTTCTGTTTTTCTTTTAAATAATGAGCTCTCAGGATTTCGTCCTCCTTGGGATTACCCATACGGATTACCAAGTTCTTCATAATTATATATATATATATATATATATATATATATATATATATATATATATATATATGTGTGTGTGTGTGTGTGTGTGTGTGTGTGTTTAGAATATAAGAATATTTTCGATGGAGATAATAATGATTTTATAATCCTTACTAGTTAACCAGTAGCAGTGAATATTTGGATCCATTGCCTCTCCCCTATTTGTGAATATAACGAACACAGCTGTAATTGGAACCCAGCTCCCCGATTAACAATTCCAAAGCCATTATTCATTACACCACCCACACATACAAGCTTAAATCGCCTGCTATTCCCAAGTGGTCACCTATCTAGGTACCGGCCAAGTTCGACGTTGCTTAACTTCAGTGATCGTTCAAGAACCAGTGTTTGACGTGATGTGCCGGAAGCACATATGTATGTGTGTGTGTGTGTCTGTTTCTCAGAGTGTGTGTTTGTGTTGTGGCAAAAAACCACGAAGGAAAACGATGGCTGGAAAGTGTGTAATTACAAGAACTCTTGTGAAGATCTTGGAATAAAGAAAACAAACAAAACTATCGAAAAGTGTAGAAGAAGGGATTTGCAGGAAGAGGGGATTAAAGAGCAGGCGGAGCAGGGATTGGGTGTTGTGAGGGCAATGAAGGCGGCAAGTGAAAGACAAATAAACGGGAATTAACTGTGTAAACAATTGGGCAGCAGTTGAGAGGCTGACTGCAATGCGCACTAAACGAACTGAAAGGGGTTGATCGTAAAAGCGACACGTGTGGGCTCCACATCTAACAGGCGTAAGAGTCTTAAACAATAGGCAGAGATTGGCAAAGTATTAGACATGAAGAGAATCGGATAGATAGATAGATAGATAAATAGATAGATAGATAGATAGATAGATAGATAGATAGATAGATAATGACTGTAGATAGACATAGTGAGATAGACAGATGGATAGACAGATAGACAGATAGATAGCAACAGATGATAGATAGATAGATAGATAGATAGCAACAGAGTGACTATAGATAGATAGCGACAGAGTGACTATAGATAGATAGATAGATAGATAGATAGATAGATAGATAGATAGATAGATAGATAGCAACAGTATGACTATAGATAGATAGATAGATAGATAGATAGATAGATAGATAGATAGCAACAGAGTGACGATAGATAGATAGATAGATAGATAGCAACAGAGTAACGATAGATAGATAGATAGATAGATAGATAGCGACAGAGTGACGATAGATAGATAGATAGATAGATAGATAGCAACAGTGTGACTATAGATAGATAGATAGCAACAGTGTGACTATAGATAGATAGATAGATAGATAGATAGATAGATAGATAGCAACAGTGTGACTATAGATAGATAGATAGATAGCAACAGAGTGACGATAGATAGATAGATAGATAGATAGATAGATAGCGACAGAGTGACGATAGATAGATAGATAGATAGAAGAAATACACAAACTGGGGATATATATATATATATATATATATATATATATATATATAATTATATAATATATATATATAAATATATATATATATATATATATATATATATATATATATATATATATATATATATATATATATATATATGATGAAATGAGTTAAGTGCTAAAGAGCATTATCTACAAATCTATTAAAATAACACTTTATCTAATAATGTCTAGCTATCTTTCAAAATAACTCTTTAATAACAAGATTTTTAGATAACGAGTTATTTTGATAGATAGATAGATAGACAGACACTGGAATATATATATATATATATATATATATATATATATATATATATATAGAGAGAGAGAGAGAGAGAGAGAGAGAGAGATAGATAGACACTGTGATAGATAGATAGATAGATAGATAGATAGATAGATAGATAGATAGATAGATAGCAAGCAACACTATTATACGAAGATATTCGGATAAATATACATAAATGGCCCAAAATAGATATATAGTTAAATAGGTAAATACTAACTTTATTAGATAATCTGATAGATAGATAGTTAGGTATTGAAGAGCATTATCTACAAATAAATCTTTACCTAATAATATATTTAGCTATCTATCAAAATAACTCTTTATCTAATAACAACATTATTAGATAACTAATTATTTTGATAGATAGATCGATCGATAGATAGATAGATAACAGCATTATTTATAAAGATGTTTTGATAGATAAATATAAATGATCCAAAATAGATATATAGTTAAATAGCTAGATATTAACATTATTAGATAATCTGACATAGCTAGATGGATAGATATGACTATATGAAAATTTCTACGATCTTTCATGCGAAAAAACAAATAAACCCCCCCCAAAAAAAACCCTTCGATATCACTAATATAGATGAATGTACAATACATTTTTTTTTCTAGCGATCGCCATTTTTGTTTATACTCAAATAAGAAGATATCATAGCCATATTGTGTATAGATACATTGATAGACATATATTGAATGAAAGTGTTTTTAAAAAGAAATCTTAGGAAACGAGCTTCATTTTGATCTTGTTCCCTAAGGCTTCAACCTGGGTGGGCTTCTTGGGAACAAATTTGTTTGGCTAAGAGGATTTCTCTGAACATCCTAGCATACGGCCCTAGGGGAATTTAACATCAAGTATATAAGGCCCCCACTCAATCGGGAATACGGAATAAAGGCAATCCGACAGGGTTAGCGGTAAATCTTTCCCGACTCTCACATAAATCTTCGCCGTTTTATCTTAATTGTGTAATATGACCTACATATACATACCTTACGTGTGATGGTGTATGAGACATAATTCTTGGTTGTCTAGGTTTGAGTTGTGTATTTCTAACTTCATGCGCCAAGTAGTTTCATGACATGTGGGTTCATGGCTCTCCCTAATTTCTTATGTTTTATTGCTCGAAGTAATTTTTAACCCTTAACCATACGTCTAAGTCCGTTCTGCCATTAATTCACAATCTCATTAGGTTACGTGTTAATTCCTCCTCTTTCTTTTGCTTTCACTATTCCCCCCGGGTGTGTTAAATTATCGAGGGTTTCTTTCTATATTTCGCGTCCTAAATATTTCGACTGTCAAAAAGATTCCTTTTTGTTCTTTGACTATTAACATCATCATCATCAGTTGGCTATTAACATCATCATCAACATTTCCCTATTACCATCATCATCAACATCATCATTTTGATCGTAAAGCTATTAACATCATCATCATTTGTCTGTTAATATCATCATCATCATCATCATCATCATCATTTTGTTCTCAGAACTATTAACATCATCATCATTTGCCTATTAACATCATCATCATTTTGCCTATTATCATCATCATCATCATCATCATCATCATTTTTCTTACAGTAATTAACATCATCATCATTTATCTACTATCATCATCATCATCATTAATTTTCTTAGAAATATTAACATTATCATCATTTGCCTATTAACATCATCATCATCATCATTATTTTGTTATTAGAGCTATTAGCATCATCATTTGCCTATTAATATCATCATCATCATCATCATTATGTTGTTCTTAAAGCTACTAACATCCTCATCATTTTCCTATTAACATCATCAGCATCATTTTATTCTTATAACTATTAACGCCATCATCACTTGGCTGTTATCATCATCAATTGGCCATTAACATCCTCATCATTTGTCGTACGTAGTCGGGATCATCGAACCAATGCGAACGATCCTTTCCTTGGCCGTATAGTATATGCTACATTAAGGCCACATAAAGTTTTGAATTCAGGGTTACTTTCTTCTAGACCGGTTGCCACCCAGTCTGTCCTGCCATAATTTAATACCGAAGTGAATGTAATGGATTCAACTGGAATTAGAACTCGGTTCTCCGATTCCTCAATCCGAACCACGATCCATTACTCCACTTTTCAGTTAGAAACATTGAAGACCGCCATAACAGTCACATCCATCATCATCATCATTTGTTGACCGTAGTTTGGATCATAAAGCCAATGTGAACGATCCTTTCCTTGGCAGGATAGCATGTCCTACATCAGTGTAATATAGAGTTTTGAATTCAGGGTTACTTTCCCCTAGATAGGTTTGCCATCTAACGGTATAGAACTCAGTCTATCCTGCAATTAACGCATAGCTGGAAGGAAAAGAAGAGCATTCGTACTTTTCCCAAGGTATTTAGTATTCGATTCCATAATCCGAGCCAATGTCCATTAATCCAATATGCCTCCCTCTAATAGAATTAACAAATGTGTTAAATGCTCTGAAAGGACAAATATTTTCTGATATCGCCAGGGATGTCAGCAAATATCCAACAACTAGTGAACACATTATTCAATGGTATAAAAGAAATCGAGGAATAATTCCAGCAATGGCAGTATTACCTTACGACGTGTATCGCTCCGTAAGGGGAGTACATTGAATTTGACAGCAGCCAGTAGGTCTTAGGTAAGCAAACATTCCTTTTCCAGGATCATTCCGGGTATTATATTGCCAAACCTCGTATATTTATCCGATTAAAGATATTTCTGTTCTATTTCCAGTCTTGATAGAGTTCAGGAGCACATACGAGTCCTTGTAATTATTTATGTCCAACCTGGGCCTTGGGCCACATTACGTTGAAATATTGCTTTCCGTAGGATCACCTAAGTTAAACAACGTCGACCCAAGTCAGTGAATTTCTATCTCATGATTCCGGAGAATACCCACCAAGACATTAGTCATTCCTTGTACTTTCGAATTATTTTTTTCTTCTTCTCTAGACATGGTAGCGGAGCTAATAAGATCTCATCTATCAGCGAATATTTGATAGAATTTCATCATCATCATCCGTAATCATCATCATCATCATCCTCATCCATGGTCATCATCTTCATCTGTCGTCATAATCATCATCATCATCTGTCGTCATAATCATCATCATCATCCGTCGCCATCAAAATCATCCTCATCATACGTCGTCGTCATCATCATCATCATCATTCTCATCATCATCCGTCTTTGTCGTCATCAACATCGTCCTTGTCATCCTTCATCATCATCATCATCATCATCATCATCCGTCTTTGTTGTCATCAACATCATCCTCATCAATCCATCATCATCATCATCATCCCTCATCGTCTTCATCATCCGTCGTCGTCAACATCGTCCTCATCATCCGTCATCATTCATCATCCGTCGTCGTCATCATCATCATCCCCATCTGCCGTCATCAACATCATCTTCATCATCCTTCATTATCATCATCATCATCGTCATCATCAACATCATCCTCATCATCTATCCTCATCATCATCCGTCGTCATCCACGTCTTCCTCATCATCCATCATCATCATCATCATCAGTCGCTGTCATCATCATCCTCATCATCCGTCATCATCATCATTCTCATCATCCGTCGTCATCCTCATCCGTCGTCATCATCATCCGTCATCATCAACATCGTCCTCATCATCTGTCATCATCATCATTCCCATCATCCGTCGTCATCATCATCATCGTTCGTCGTCGTCATCCTCATCCGTCGTCATCAACATCGTCCTCATCATCCATCATCATCATCATCATCATCATCGTCCGCCGTCGTCGTCATCAACATACGTGGTCATCAACATCGTCCTTCATCATCCGTCATCATCATCATCACCCGTCGTCGTCGTCATCATCACCATCAACAGTTGTTATCTATCATCATTTTATTCGGATATAAATTTGAAATTGAAAAATAACGATATAGAAGCAACATATAAGATTCGCCAGCGGCGCGTAGAAGTAGTCAACTGCTAGAAGTGAGTTAAGTGACTTCCACAATGAATCACTAACTGCAGATCGACATACAGTATTCACTACTGCATTTATGTGAATGTGGACATACCCGTTATCGTCCGTAGGTATGCTGCAACATTTTCTATGTGTTGTTTCCCTTCAGGACCTTGGCGATCATGGGTCTCCACAATTTCTTTTGTATTTTATATATATATATATCAAAACCTTTTCTGCGATAAATTCGCACTAAGATACCACCTAGGCTAGTTGTTATCAGGTTAAAAACACTTTTCCTAGCAAACCCAGGCTAATTCAAATTAACAGTTAAAGGTAAATGATTCCTGCTATATTTCCAAACATTAAATTTCCAAATATAGATATTGAAAGAAAACTGTTTAATTCTCTTACAAGTAACACTACATCTCACTAAAATTCTCCAAACCCACACACTTTCTAATACACTTCACAGCTTATTAACAGAAACAATTAAATGTCAACATTTTCAAACACAACTGAATTACTATTTTGTATAATTGTTCTTACCTCTATCTATAAAAGGCAGGATGTGTGTGTGTGTGTGTGTGTGTGTGTGTGTGTGTGTGTGTGTGTGTGTGTGTGTGAATGCACGGCCGCAATTTTCGAAAGATTTGCACCAAAATTTACATGCACATGCTCCAAGTTAGTGAGAAGGCCAAGACCGACTTTGCATTTCCCAACTCCCATTCATAGGGGAAATAATCGATTTTTTCATGCCTTTACGGCAGTTTTCATGTACTTTGCGGCCATTTTGTACTGGTCAGAGTGAGAGCCAATAGCTGGCTGCCACCAATAGGCAGGAAGATTCTATTGGCCAGCGTGAGAGCCAACAGCTGCCTGACACGAATGTTAACTAGCATGCCAGCATGCAAAAAAAAAAAAAAAAAGAAAAGAAATCGATAGCTGCATTCGTCACCAGTGGGAAAAATTTAAATCTGCATGGCACTTTACTCCAATTGGCTCATTCGCTTGCTTAAACTCAACGTTGATTCTGATTCCGCAGAACTGGGTTGGGTGTGAAAAAGTATTTGTTGTTAACATTCTTTTTTTCATTCGGTTTTTCCAGTTACGAGTCCTTTTTTTTTAAGCTGATCGTTTTGTTTCATTTTGTTTAGTTCTTTTTTCATAACAGATTTAATGTTTAGTATAGAGCTTAGAAAAAATTCGCAGTGTGAGATAAGCAAGAAGTATGGCATGTAGCAACATCAGCACGGAAAAGGGCCCTCCTTTAAAGGCAAGGAAGGGCAAAAATATTTTAAGTCAAGTGATAGCGATTGCTGTATGAGTCGTACGATTTTTGAATCAAGCACAGGCAACGCCGGGCCATGCTGCTAGTGCATATATAAATTCCATTTACTTATGTAACCTTTTTTTTTCTTGAATGTTATTCTTTGTGTTTGCTTATTCCTTGTTAAGAAATGTGTAAAGTAAAAATAGTACGACTTGAATCGAGGCCATTCAACACGTTACACACCTAATATAAATTTTTCACAGAAATTTCTCACATGCCATCCATTGTATCACATTAAGTATGGGTGTCCTTTTTGTTTTCATTGTCTCTAGAAATTCGTCGTTGTTCAGATGTTTAGTCCATGGTATTCCCATCATCCTTCTGTAGTACCGTATTTGTGTGCTTCAAGTTTATTCAACATCTGTGATGAGATTGTCCAGAATTAACTGCAATATAGGAGGGCTGATATTACATAACTTTGCTGTACTCTTTTCTTTGTTTCTAATGAAAATTTTCTATTTCTTAATATTTTGCTTAGCTTTTGTAAGGCACCTTTCGCTATCCCAGTCCGCCTTCGGGTTTCAGTGTTGTAATTTCCATCCTCTGTTAAAACACTTCCCAGATATGTAAATCGTTGTACTTTCTTGCTTTTGGTATCTCCAGTTTGCAATTTTAATGTTAGGCTGTTCTTTTTGCAAACAACTAAGCATTTTGTCTTGCAACTGATGTTTAGTCCTTTCTTCTAGCTTTCTTTAATTACCTTCTGTAGGAGATTTTCTTGTTTCCTTTCCGTGTCTTCTAGCAACACCGTGTCATCTGCATATCTTATATTGTTATGATTGTAGTCACCAATCGTGAAACTTGGTGGTACGTCTAATTCTCTCAGAATCGCCTCAATTAATCTGGTGAGAAGTCAAGTCCTGCTCTTACATCCGTTTCAGCTTTTGTATATTTACTGAACTACTTTTCTATGCGCCTGCAGGTTGTTTGCCGGCAGTAATGTTTCTTTCTGAATTATTCTAATATCCTTCCGAGTTATGTCAAGGTTACCTCACAGACCCAACAGAAATGAAAACTAATATTTCTGCCATTAAGTCTACTTAATATTTTTATTGCTTGCTTTAACTGTTGCTTTTTGATTTCAAAATTGGCAGGACTTTCATTGTTGCCGTAAATATAAGATTTATGAGTACTGACCATTAAATCTGTAGCGGGATTTAGTGATTAGCTTAATATTGATCCAAAATGTTCGCAATGAAGTGTTCGATGAACGTGATTAATAAAGAGGATTTGAGTAAATGCATTGATAAGGAAACACTTTACGTTGGTAATAAATATTTGTCTTGGAAAAGAAACGTTTTTCTTTTCCTTATAGGCAGTATTAACCGTTTCCTTATGAGGAAACATTCGGAATTTATTGACCGAGCAGCCAGTGATACTGTTGTTTACCATTTACAAAATCGTTCTCTTAAAACTCTGAGCCCTGAAAACCGCTTTACCGGTGGTAGAGAAAAATGCCATAATGCCCATCCACCGGTTGAACAGTGGTAGAGAAAAATGACTTAATATCTGTCGTGGAAAATAAATGTTTTCTTTTTCATTATAGGGAGTATTAACAGTTTCCTTATAAGGAAACATTCGGCATTTATTGACAGAGCAGCCAATGATACTGTTGTTTGGCATTTATAAAATCTTTCTCTTAAAACTTTGAGCCCTGACCACGGTTTTACCGGGCGTTTAGAAAATGCCCAGTCACCAGTTGAACGGTGGGTAAACACTTGTAACTATTTTTATATCTATCATGAAACATTAAATACCAATTATTTGCGAATTCTGACAGGCAGAAGTGTTAAAATTGTTCAGGAACGCATGGCTCAGTTAAAACATTTCTTCGGGAAAATAGGTTACTCAACTCTAGTAACTGTTACCGCTCTTTACAGTATTGAGGTGGGGGGGTCCCTGCCCCCCGAATTTTTTTTCGAACTCGACTGAAATTCGAACTCAGTTCTTCGAACTCAGCTCTCCGGAAAAATTCAGAATATGGAGGTCACATCGGCAAGATTATTTTGTTTAAAGGGGGTCCCCATGTGGTAGAAACACCCACTCATTTTTTTCCACTTTGATTTAAATTAAATTTAAAGGGAATGACTCCTATCCAAAATATAGAAGGAGAAAGCCAGAAGATGGAAGTCACTTTGGCAAGATCATTGAGTAATTGTTGTGGTAGGATCCACCTAATTTACAAAGTGGAGTACCGACCATATAAATATGGTTGGTACCGGGAAGAGAGAAAAGAATCAAGAGATTCAACCAGAGACTCTGCCCGACTGCGAACACATTCTCCAGGAAGGGTCTTCCCAAGAATATACAAAAGACTATATGTAAATATTGCGTACACTTTCTTGTGTCAATACATTTTGTTCTAAGTACATTTTGTGTTGCATTATTATTCCATGCATTAGTCAAGTTTCAACAGTAATAGTCAAATGCATCATTTTTTTCGACAAATTATAATATTGATTTAAAATCACTATTCATTCTCATACAAAAAAATGTTACACGCATCAATTTGTGGGTAATTCGGCTAATATTCCTGGTACCAACCATATTTATATGGTCGGTACTCCACTATGCAAATTAGGTGGATCCTACCACAAAAAATAATACACACACACACACACACACATATATATATATATATATATATATATATATATATATATATATATATATATATATATATATATATATATGTAAAAGCAGGATGTGCGTGTCCATGTGTCTCTGTGTGTGTAACGAATACACGGCCGCAATTCTCGACGGATTTGCACCAAAATTTACATGCACACGCTCCAAGTTAACGGGAAGGCCAAGACTGACATTGCATTTCCCAACTCCCATCGATAGTGGAAATAATCGATTTTTTCATGCTTCTACGGCAGTTTTCATGTAGTTTGCTGCCATTTTGTACTGGCCAGAGTGAGAGCCAATAGCTGGCTGCCACGAATAGGCAGCAAGATTCTATTGGTCAGCGTGAGAGCCAACAGCTGACTGGCACGAATGTTAACTAGCATGCTAGCATGCAAAAAAAATCGATAGATGCATTCGTCACAAGTGGGAAAAATTTAAATCTGCATGGCACTTTGCTCCAATTGGCTCATTCGCTTGCTTAAACTCAACGTTGATTCTGATTCCGCAGAACTGGGGTGGGTGTGAAAAAGTATTTGTTGTGAACATTCTTTTTTCATTCGGTTTTTCCAGTTCCGAGTCCTTTTTTAAAGCTGATCGTTTTGTGTTCATTTTGTTTAGTTCTTTTTTCGTAACAGATTTAATATTTAGTATAGAGCTTAGAAAACATTCGCAGTTTGAGATAGGCAAGAAGTAAGGCATGTAGCAACATCAGCACGGCAAAGGGCACTCCTTTAAAGGCAAGGAAGGGCAAAAATATTTTAAGTCAAGTGATAGCGATTGCTGTATGAGTCGTACAATTTTTGAATCAAGCACGGCCAACGCCGGTCCATGCTGCTAGTATATATATATATATATATATATATATATATATATATATATGAGTGATAGAAATTAGGAGGATTTGAACTAATCATAATGAAGTAATTCATCGAGTCTCGAAGAAATCTCCACAGAATGCGGAAAGCACAGGACGGCCGTTTCGTCCTATATTTGGGACTCATCAGTAGTGCGCATCCACTACCGAGAATTGAATCCCGGATAGTTACGATATGAGGTAAAAGTCATACCAACTGTATCAACGGACGTCGTTGACGAAGAAGTAACGAATTGGACTCGATATAGCGCCGCTCGATAAAATATTCCGTCGAGGAACTCATTCTAGTTTCTCTCACCCATTGGATTTTCCCCACATGAGCCTCGTCTACTGTCACCAAGCGCCTCCAACTGGAACATTAGAACCGGTTCAAGCAAAGATATACAAGTGATAGGAATTACGAGGATTCGAAATAATCATAATGAAGTAATTCATCGTGTCTAGAAGAAACCTCAACAGAATGCAGAAAGCACTAGACAGCCGTTTCGTCCTAAATTTGGGACTCATCAACAGTGCGCATCCGAGAATTGAAACACGGATAGTTACGTTATGAGGTAAACGTCATAGTGGATGCGCACTGCGGAATATAGCACGAAACGGCCGTCCAGTGCTTTCCCCATTCTGTTGAGGTTTCTTCTAGACTCGATAAATTTATTTAATTATATATATATATATATATATATATATATATATATATATATATATATATATATATATGTACCTCTCATATAATTTCTTTTTCCTTTCGAAATAACTTTATGTTCCTCAAAGAGGCAAAACTGATAGGTAGATGCTCGTTACATGGGAAAATATCCGCCATTTGTATCGTTCTAAAGTTACAGAAATTAACTATAGAATCGACTTTGCAACCGATAGTTTCGCTCCACACTACAAATTATTTCCAAGCCAAAGCATTAATTAAGCGACTTATTTTCTTAAATAATCGCCAGATGATGATTTTCCTGTGGATACAATGCACAGTGCCCAACTTCTTCAGAGATATCTGAAGAGCCTACTATATTTAACCGCTTTCTAGGAAGAATGATTAAAACTGGCTTCGAGCGAATGAAGCGTGTGTCTTAATGATGACCATCCGTCTTCAAATCATGTGGACTGGCGCTACAGAATCAGGATTTTATCAAGATTACCGAACAAAAAATTTCATTGTTAAGATCAACGAACACATTTATCTCCATGTCAAGATTATCGAACCCAATTATCCCCATGTCAAGACAGCGAACCCAAATATTCCCATGTCAAGTTAAGCGAACCCAATTATCCCCATGTAAAAATTAGTTTATCCATTTATCCCCATGTAAAGATTAGCGAACGAAATTATCCCCATGTCAAGTTTAGTGAAGCCAATTGCCACCATGTCAAGATCAGCAAACCCAATTGTTCCCATGTCAAGATTAGTGAACCCAATCATCCCATGTCAAAATCAGCGAACCCAATTATTCCCATATGAAGATTAGCGTACCCAATCATCTCCATATCAAGATTAGCGAACACAATTATTCTCATGTCAAGATTAGCGAATCCAATTATGCCCATGTCATGATCAGCCAACCCAATTATGCCCATGTCAAGACCAGCGAACACAATTATTCCCATGTCAAGATAAGCGAACCCAATTATCCCCATGTCAAGATTAGTGTATCTATTTATCCCCATGTCAAGATCAGCGAAACAAATTATCCCCATGTCAAGATTAGCGTACCTAATTATCAAATCTAGCAAACTCTTGATAAATATGTTCTATTTTTTCAAAAGCCATGTTGGAAGTATGAAAATGAAATGAAATGAAATATAAATGAACTCGTTTATCGATAAAAGAACAAATAACATAGCATATTCGCTTTCCAAGAAAAATAGTTAAAATAACTAAGTTACTGAAAATATATATGATATGAATGCACTGCTGTCATTTCACGTTTGGTTTACTAAAAAATAAAGTCTTTTTTTATAGCTAAATCTCGTTTGTACGGTGAACTGTCTTTCAGTTGGCATTTCCACACATAACCCTCTAGAGACACACTAAACTTTGTCCAATTCATAAACGTCTTCCATGATTCACATTTTAATTCCAGCCGAATAAGTGATTTGTTCTGCATCTAGTCAATCACTGGAAAGTTATCCTCATGAAACTGGCTTCACAAGCTCCGTGAACGTAGATCTATCCATCTTGAGGGTTTCTGGACATTTGAATTAATAAATTAAAACCAGTTTATGGAAACAGCTATTGAACCTTAATGTTACTTGTATCAAAATGTTCATGTCTGGATCAGCGAATCTGATTATGCTAATGTAAAGCATAACGGACCCAACCATCTTCTAGTAAAGAATAGTAAGTGATTGTACAGTATTTACATCAGTCGGACTATTGTCCTCATCTTTGTTGCCATATTTGTCACAACGTTTCGGCCGTTGTACGCTCCGGCCTTCTTCAGGTGGTTGGAATTTCGAACTGAACTCTTTATTTCGATCACTGGGGTAGACTGTTCTAGTTCCACGTGCCATGTTTGATGGATATATAGAAATATAGTCAGACTCAGTAAGTGATTGGTTTCGATAATTTTTAAAAAGATTACTCATATATCAATTCCATTTCATTCTCATCATCCTTTTGTAGAAGCATCTCTCTGGTGCAAAAAGTCTCCATTTCATCTGCGAGAAAACATTCATTGCCTATAAAAGGATTGATATAACATTGTTATATACCGTATAAACTCTAATGTGTATGTCCCAATCCTCATGAATCATATGCTAAGTAGTCCACCATGAGTAGTGGTTTACCTACTTAAGGCCGCTGGCGAGTATTGTATTTTGCTGATGTTATAAAGATTACCATTTCATTTCCAACCTCCGTTTTAGTTATTCCTCATTCAGTAACCCTTTCTAGGTTACAAGAAACGTGGAAGTTCAGTTGTGTTTTTGTTATTTTTTTACAAAAAATGATCAGTGAAAAATTGATGACCACAAGAAGAGAATGAGCTTTTTTATTGACATGGCATTCTCTGCAGATTGTAATGTATCTTGGAAGATCTACAAAAATAAAAGCATCTTTAATTGGAAACCGAAAACTGTGACATATGAGGACCGCAATAATTCCAATTGTAGCTGAAGCCCTTGGATTGATTAGAAAACGTTCTGATAAGCAAACGGAAGGGGTTTCTGGTAGGTAATGCCTTAAAGAAATGCAAAAAAAAAAAAAGTGTACACACAAATAACAACTCACACATTAAGAAAAACTTTATCGATTTAAAATGTGGGTGATGTTTGGTCTCTGGTTGGGACCCGGAATGAAATGTGTCTACAACAGAAATCCAAGAAAATAATAATAATAATAATAATAATAATAATAATAATAATAATAATAATAAAAATAATAAATGACAGAAAGAAAATGTAAACGAACATGACGGAGAATGTTGATGATGAAGAAAAGGAACTTGATCGGGTTTAAACTAAATGTCATAAATTGTCCGACTTTACACACGGAAGGAAAACAATTTTATGCAAAGGAAAAATTATATATATATATATATATATATATATATGTTTATTAGGAAATAAAAATGAAAAAGGTGTTGTAGTAGAATAAAGAAAATAATTTTAAATTTGCCGGTCAAATAACAAAATAAGAAGAAAAAAAAAGAAGCAGAAAAAAAATGTGTTCGATTGAGATAGTGCCTGCAGTCGGACACACGCGAAGTCGTGTAAGCAGTCAATTTTTCATGTTTGCCGATATTTGCCGATGTTTGCCGACCAGAGGCAATAGCATACATCGAATAAATACCAGGAAAACACGAGCACCTCTTCTCTAGTTGAATGTCAATGCTTGGCTAGTAAATTACTTTCTGTTTTTGTTATTCTGTCTTTTTCGTTCTTGTGTTACTTTTTTATTAATATATTTGTTCGCTCGCCGCTACGTTTACTTGTCGATGGCTTAACTAAGGCGTGATTTTTTTTTTAAAAAAAAACTAATTTCTTTCGAGTTTTACATTAACGACTGATGCTTTCTTTTTATTTCCTGGACCATCGATTTTATTTGTTTTTGCTTTCTTTTTAACCGGTTAAGTTCTTGCTTTTACACACACACACACACACACACACACACACACACATATATATATATATATATATGTTATCGTTGATTTTGTTCTTTCATTTGACGGTTATATTTATATTTTCTACTTTATTCCGCTGATTTATTTACCTATTTGTAGTTTTTATTACGTTGTTCCTTCGTCATAAGTGTGATGAATGTAAAAAACGGAGGTTAAACATATATACACATAAAGATTCGTGATATACCCCGGAGCAAAATGAAACCCCCGCCTCATATAAATTAATTGTGGGCATATTCTTGTAGAATACGATACTCTTGCACACTTACATCCTGGGAAAAATGGTCTAGTTGTCATTCTACCGCTTCAGAAAGTGCCTGACTCCTGGCATACTTCATCATTGCCGAAGTTAGATCCGACGCGAAAATCGAGTATTAATGCCATATCTGGAGCTGCACGATCCTCACTTTCTAGACCTTGTTCAACGTCGTTCACTCTGTATTGCATGAATGAATTATTTGTCGGTGACAATTGTTCAAGTCCATTCTTTCGTCACACCAGCTCATGTTTTTAAACGCTACATCCACGCGATCGAACCTCTCCCATTTTCTTTGTGTCATAAATAAACAATATTTCCAATCAGACAATTTATTCCCTGTAACTGCTACTTCGTGGAACAGACGCACGCGTAGCTGCATGCGAGAACACAACAATCTTGGCTTCTTCATGTTATGGGTCAGTCGTTATCTGTCCCACTCTTAATTTTTACCTCTTGCCAGTTCCTCTTACAACAACATTACATGTTTCATTCAGTAAGACACTACATTGAGTGGCTCTCGAAAATTATCCTGCGTGAGCTTTAGTGAAATAAAAATAAATATATGCATACACACATAGATCTCTCTCTATATATATATATCTATATATATATATATATATATATATATATATATATATATATATGTGTGTGTGTGTGTGTGTGTGTGTGTGTGTTGTGTCATCGCAGTACTGTTTCGCTGTATCACAACTCCTCAGTCTGACTAGACAACGGAAGGCCTCAAACCCAGATCGAAACCCTGGTGTCAGTCAGAGGTTCTACCTCTGAGCCATCTTCACTTGACAGAACGAATCAACCAAATCTAGTGTATTGTTTTCACAAACGTAAACAAACGCCAAGCAGCCAAAGTGCTCCAGTCATTCTACTGAAGAGCTGGTGGCCGTTGCTTTTAGAATTGGGATTAGAATTCAACAGTGCTCAATTGAAAATATATTTTCGAGAGCTATATATATATATATATATATATATATATATATATATATATATATATATATATATATATATAATGACACTGATCTGGTCGCACATACAATTCAGCACGCACAGGAGTTCATGGATCATCTATGGGGACCATGTAATGCTTTTGGACTGTCTACCAGCCTTGACAAGACACTGACGATGTGTCAACCTGCCCAAGGAATTCAGTATATAGAGCTATTAATTTATGTTGATGGTAGTCGACTTGGGTTTGTAGACTAATTTGTATACCTTGGTAGTACCCTCAACCGCCACTGCTCTCTTGACAATGAGTTAGCGTTACTTATTAAGAAGGCCTCTGATCCATTTGCAGCACTCAAGGTCCGTTTCTGGAGTCAAACGGGCATAAAAAGCCAATAGAAGAAGGTTCATATCATGATGAGTTCAAATCAAGTGCTCAAAATGGTTACCGTTCTGTTCAATACACTTTTCATATCTTGAAGAAATAGACATACAAACGTCCAGTATCATTGCCTCTGGTATTTGAGCATATTCTTTTTCAATTGTTACTCTCATTTAAGTTATTATTTCAGGTTTCCTGCTGTAAACGTTGTCTTTTAGAAGCCCCCACAAAAAGAAATCCAAGGGTGTCAAATCTGGTGATCTATGTGGGTATCCAACTGTCCCTCTTCTTCCAATCAATCTGTTTTGAATATTTTCATCCATATAAGTTCTTACATCACGGCAATGTATTATTAGCTATTAATATTTAAATAGTGTATACATTATTTTGAGACACCCTGTATATATATATATATATATATATATATATATATATATATATATATATATATATATATATATATATTGCGTAGGTGGTACCTCTGAGTCATCGTGACCGAAAGTTTGAGCATACTGGCTCAATCACCATGGTCTATTTGACATGAAGAAAACTTCCTGAAGGTATCGAACTGGAGGGGTCGGTCTCAGCGCGCGCAAGGTTTGGAAAGTGCCTGTTTGACCCAAGCCTTGTGAGTGAAATTGCGTAGACGTAACCCTTGTGGGCCGAGTGCTTGAGCGTGCTGACCTTGTTCAAATTGTTGATCCCGCTAGATAACATGCACGTTCACAGAAACTGTAACCTTGGTCTGTCAAGCATAGTTTCAGTATAAACTACAAGTGGGCTTTGTGGGTGTAGAGCATACACGTGCCTGAGCAAGCGTTTGCAACAGGGATTGGATAGCCACCCTAGTAAATGGCTTATGTAAGGCGAAAGATTAGATAAGATTAAAAAATATGTATTAATATTCTGATTTTCTTTCTTCTTCTAATGATAATGTCATTATATCAGACGATATGAAAAATATTTACATAAAATAAATAGACTTATATTGCTTATGTTATTTAATGGAAAATGCTGCTTAAATACACACACACACAATATATATATATATATATATATATATATATATATATATATAGAGAGAGAGAGAGAGATAAATAGATAGATAGATAGATACGTACATACATACATACATATTTGTTTAAATGTTATTTTTAATAGATATTCATACATGAGTATTTGCCTTGTTTTTATTATTAAACAGTATATTTATGCATTTGCATCTACTGACCTGAATATTCGAAACATCTTCAATCTGACGTACCTTGACATCTCGGTCACGTTGGACCTCCTGATCAATCAAAGACCGAATAGTGCTTTTGAACACATATCTTCCAGATTCTCGAGACATACATCTGCTCTGTTTCGCATTCTAACTTAAACGAAGACAATTGAAAGAATTTAAGTCAAGGAAATGGCTTAAATTTGATATATTTTAAAACGTTATTTTAAATGGGTACTCATATTTCAGTAGATGTTGTGTTTTTATAATTCAACTGTATAATTATTTATTTATTTTTACTAGCCTGACTGTCATTAAACAAACAAATTAAAAATATTTCGTATTTAATCCATTTCCTAATGTGTATATATATATATATATATATATATATATATATATATATATATATATATATATATATATATATATAAATATATATATATATATATATATATATATATATATATATATATAAATATATATATATATATATATATATATATATATATATATATATATATATATATATATATATAGTGTGTGTGTGTGTATACCCAAGTATAGGATTGGTGCATACGGAATAAATTCCAATAACGAAAAAAAATACTATTGTTAAAAGAGTGCTCAATACAGAGTAGAGCAAATATAATCATTTATTCGAAAATTATAACATAAATATATTATAAAATCCCTAGAAAAATAGCCATTTTGTTTTAACCCTTCTGGTGTCTTCTCAAGTGATGGGGTTGAATGTAGAATAAAGAGTTTTAAAAGGTTCAAATCAATCAAACACCCCTCGCGAGGGGAAACGCTGTTACATAAGCTGGAATGACCAATCAAAATACAAGTATATGAGAATTCCAAAACATGACAACGAACTTTCCTTATAATAATTATTTAATGATTTAATGTTAGGGTTAGACTAAAATGGAATTCATAGTAACTAATGAATATTAAATTTTACTATAAAATTAAAAATTACCAATTTTAAATTTTAACTTTAATCTGTATTAAAATAAAAGTATCTGAGGAAAAATACATGTTTTGTTATTTCTTTTTGTTTTTTTTTTCAATAAAAACAGCGGAAATTGAAAGGCCGAAAATTAAGTTGAAATAAACGTTAAAATCTAATGTTGCTCTGAACTCCGTTACAACTTAGATACACTTGAAGTGAGGATATAGGCAGGGGAGGGTGAAATCTTGCAAAAGACAATACATACACAATCAGATTATAATACACGAACACTTAGATATATTTAAATATATAAACACGAAAAAAAGTGACGAAACAGGAAATAACTGTCCACGACCCTTAAAAAAACATATACATACAATGAAAGGCATATATAAGCAATTATACACACATACAATGATAAAGACATGCACATATACCTACCAAGAAATATTCAAATTTGAAAGTGTTAGTAAATGAATTCTAACATAATATTAATATATATCTTATACGGGAAAAGATATATTGAGAAAAATTGTTGAATAGTTAATATTTAATATGGCTAGAATAGAAAAACAAATATTCGTCAATGAACAACATTAAGAAAAAGGACACTAAATATATATAGAAATGGATAGAAAAATAAATATATACGTATACACAAACATGAA
The DNA here is from genome assembly GCA_903632075.3 of Acanthosepion pharaonis. Taxonomy (NCBI): domain Eukaryota; kingdom Metazoa; phylum Mollusca; class Cephalopoda; order Sepiida; family Sepiidae; genus Acanthosepion; species Acanthosepion pharaonis. Next base: position 1,111,480 of record CAHIKZ030000966.1, read on the forward strand.
AAAACCAAATTCAAATATCCAGGCAATATGTAACACTTAAAAATAATAACACTATCTAATATATAAAAAGAAAGCTGCTAAACACATAAATATGTATAAATATCTCATACATACTTAAATACGTATTAGTACACATACACGAGTACAAATGTATAATAATATGTGAAATAAAATAAAAAAAATACTTACAGACGTATGTGTACACACATTCTGCACTACAGATAGAAACATACAAAAGTATACCTGTTTTCAAAAGGTAATCGTTGTCGAAGCAAGAACCATTTGAAGACGCGTGAATAAATAAAAGGAGGGAAAATTGGAACACGATTAAAATAGATTTTAATTATAAATAAATTAAAGACTAAAAATTTTACAGTATTTTGGAACTTCCCAAAATATTTTAGTTGTTAATTTATTTATAGTTAAAATTTATTTTAATCGAGATTACATATTCGAAAACATTACAGATCAAAATTTTTGGCAACTTTAAGAAAGTATCTAAAGTATTCGTGCAATTATTACTTTGTTCGTGAAAGTTATATGTGATTGGTTTGCTTCCGATTTTAATCATCCAATCTTTTTGCGGAAAACCATCGTGGTATGCTGGAAAGATGAATTTTTAAACGGATACGGTGACGTGGATGCCGATGCATGCCTTCCCCAAAGATAATTAAGTCTTTTCGAAAAGAAGTCGGCGTTAATCAAAAAACGCAAACCGAAATTCGAACGCAACTTTGTCCATTCTGTTCCCTTTGCTGGGAACAATTGTGCCACCTCTTGTTTGTAGCGGCGGCCTTAACTCAATTGGCAACAAACAACGCTGGCTAAATTTAATCTTCTGAAATATGGTAATGAGAAACCCCCACAAAAAAGAAAGTATTTTTATCATTATTCAAAGCGCTTCCAACCTCTGCTCTCTTTCCACTTCATGCTTCCTTTTAAAATGGATAAGTAGATTTGAGATAGCGTTTTTCTCACAGACTCAGAATGACCCAACGTCCCCATTGGTCAAAAATAAAATCTCTATTATAAATTTTTCTCGTTCATCCATGTATCTTATCTATCGGCCATGAAATGATAATTTGCTTATCATTTTGGTGGACAATGGGATTACGGAAGACAATTACGACACCTACCGTCACTTATCTGTCAATAGACGAAGCGTTCGCCATCTAAATTCCTACTAGCGGTCTTTCTGCATTCATTCTTCCCGCCAGTTTGATTTTCATCAATAAATGACATTGACAGTCATTGTTCACCCTGGTACTCTTGTGTCGGGCATTCGTCGGCCCGTCTTTATGACAATCATATGGTGTTTGAAAAACGAGTCTTGTGGAGGGTGAACGGGAGACATGAAGAATAACCGTTTTTGTGATTGGTTAGTCAGAGATTCCGTGTAATAGAATTTGGCCTCTATCGTAGAAAAGGGAGAGAAATATTTGCCTGAATGACCAACAAGTGCTCATCAGGATTGGCTTAAAAGCAACGATAAAATTGTATTTTTGAGCCGCCTTTAGTTCGTATTCTCAATTTGCAGACATGTACCAAAACTCTTAGGAATTGATAACGGGGATTATTGTCGCGTCTGCTAAAATGGACTTTAAGTATCCAGAAATAAATTGATTACCGTGGACATGGTGTGTGAAGGCCTCACACTGACAATGCAGATACACAATCATTGGTTACAGACAGAATCACTTAAGTTCATATCAACCTTATTTGGGGAAAAAATCTTTACTAACAATGTTATATGATCATGTATCTAATATTATGTTGATATAAAATGCGTGTATTTGCGGTGTACGTCTTTCAAGCATAGAAAATAAGTAGCATCAGAACAGATGATTAAAACAAAATCTGCGTTTCTCAAACTTGGGCCTATATTTTTAAGAGAAATACAAATCTCTATCAATGGAATGACCTGTAGGATTGAAACTTATACCATTGTTCCATGGAGAATTGAATTTTTACTAAGCTTAGTATGGTAGAATGTTTTAAATATGAAGCACAATTGCGAGAGAGTCCTAAGTATTTTTTTAAAAATATTCATTCCATCAAGGCAACAAAGCCACTAAGACGCAAGATGTTACTGCGTGTGAAAGAATAAGAGTAAAAAAAAAACATTATTATAAAGAGAACGATAAACAGTTATGAAGACAAAAGACAACGATTGATCATGCATTTAAACATTCACCCAAAACAAGGCAACAAAGCTACTAAGACGCAAGATGAAAAGACAGTGAAAGAATAAGAGAAAAAAATATTATTAAGAAGAGAGAACGATAAAAAAATACAAGAATTATGAAAAAAAAAGACAATGATTGACGCAAGATGAAAAGCATTTAAATATTAAGAAGAGAGAACCCAAAAAAAGGCAAGAATTAAAGCCAAAAAAACGCAAGAGGATGCTTTAAATATTGTCAAAGAATAAGAAAATAAAAGCATTATTAAGAAAAACTTAACATATAGCCTCTTAGAACTTTCGATAAAAAATCTGAATGAACTTTTCTCTAAAACGAAAACATGTATTGGTTATATCTTTTTGTATCATTGTTAGTTAAACACATATGTAAATTATCCAAATTCCCATTCCGAATATTGGCTAGTTCTGATCCCTTACTCCTGTATAGTTTGGTCAGGTAGATGGGCAACGGTTTTGGAGTTCCGACTGCTCTAAGGTTGGATGTGCGATTGTGGGTAATAGGCAAATGGTCGAAATTGGAAATTGGAGAGCCGAGTTCCAATTCCAGTCGAGTTCATTATATTCACTCATACACAAATACCCTCGGAAAAACGTAAGAGTCCAACACCCCACCCGCAATTAATTAGTAGAATTTGTATCAGTAAAATAATTATGTTCATGAAAAAATTCATACACTCTAAACATATTTTTCTGGCTTTAAATAACCTGCCAAAAATTGTTAAGACTTTTAAAATCTAATCATTCTTGAAATTTATGTAGTCAACGTCACACAGATAGATAGATAGATAGATAGATAGATAGATAGATAGATAGATAATGAACATAGATAGATAGATAGATAAATAGATAGCTAGATATGAATAGTTGACTATAAAGTTAGTTAATGAACAGACTAAAATAGGTTGATATAAACAAATATAGATAGATTCAAACAGACTGTAATTAGATAGATAGATAAATAGATAGATAGATAATGAACATAGATAGATAGATAGATAGATAGATAGATAGATAGATATGAATAGTTGACTATAAAGGTAGTTAATGAACAGATTAAAATAGGTTGATATGAACAAATATAGATAGATTCAAACAGACTGTAATTAGATACATAGATAGATAGATAATGAACATAGATAGATAGATAGATAGATAGATAGATAGATAGATAGATAGATAGATAGATAGATATGAATATACTGAGATAGATAGATCGATAGATATGAATATACTGAGATAGATAGATAGATAGATAGATAGATAGATAGATAGATAGATAGATAGATAGATATGAACAGGTAGACATGAATAGACTGAGATATATTTTTACATTTAAAATAGTAAATTGCAAAGCCAATACAGTCAGTGGCCAAAACATCTTTTCGGATCGAACATTGAACAGAAAATAAAATAAATTCACTAGCAGCCATACTTAAATTTGATTAGCATGTTATAAATACGACTGTGAAATAGACATGTCTTCTGTTTGCTCGCCTTGGTATGTAACTATTCTGATGCTTTGTTTCAATAAGTAGACCAACTCACCAATCTTGGCCTTTTACCCAACTTAGCACGGTTCTTCCGCTAGTAACCATGCCATACTCTCTGTATTATATGCAAATGCATTGTCACGTGAGCAGATAGCGTCTTAAATCTCTTGAAAGCAATCATTTTTTTTTTTGTCATTTTCCCGCTGTATAATATTCTCCTGGGCTTTTGCTTTCTGTGACATGAACTTGTTCACTGTGATTATATATTCTCACCTGTCCAGGTGCAATTATCCGAACGATGTACTACAGAATGACTTGTTAAAAGAAACACCAACGACGCAATATCTGGAAAAACAAAATGCAGAGATTCGCGAACGTTCATCTTATCATTTTTTTTTATTTTTCAATTTACTATTTCGCTATTCTCGTGGGCATTTTTGCCATTCTGAATTCCATTTCGTAGTTTTGCTATTTAGGTCTTTATCGATATATTTACGTTCCAACACACACACACGCGCGCGCACATACACACACACACACACACACAGAGTCATAGGCATGTATATAGATAGATAGATAGATAGATAGATAGATAGATAGATATTATTAATGACAAAAGAAAGAAAGAAAAAAAGAAAGAAAGAAAGAAAAAAGAAAGAAAGAAAAAAAGAAAAAAAGAAAAAAGAGACAAAGAGAGAAAAAAAAGAAAGATGAATAACGGAAGAAGAAATAAAGTGTGAAGTTAAGTATAAGGAAGGAAAGCAGGCGGAAAAAAGATAGATAGATAGATAGATAGATAGATAGATAGATAGATAGATACAAACAGAGGGAGAAACTGAGATAAATAGACAATTTATGAACAGACATAGATAGATAGATAGATAGATAGATAGATAGATAGATAGATAGATGTTGTTGTAACTTAGGGAAGGTTACTGAATAGAATAATCAAACGAGTTTGGTAATGAACGATAATACTTAGGACAAGAACAACACGTATAAGATTCGCCGGCTGCGCGTATAAGAATTAGTCAACTGCTAGAAGTGAGTCAAGTGAATTCCACAATGAATCTACCAACCACCCCACGCGGTCAGATGTGACACAAGGCCGAATCTAATGTGGGGTATCCGAGCCCGTAGGCTCGGCCAAAATTTCCCCGTAGACCCCGTATAAAACGGGGTCGGGTAGCTGTTTCCCGAGACGAGACTCTACGTTTCGACCTAGCCTCGTCTGGAGATGCTCCCTGCCCAGAAGCAGAGAGTTGACCAGCACAGCTGGAGATGAATCTCCGACTGCAGACCAACGTACAATATTTACTACTGTATTTATGTGAATGGGGACATAGCCATTATCGTCCGTAGGTATGTTACAACAGATAGATTGATAGGAACAGACTGAGATAGATAGATAGATAGATTAGATAGATAGATGAAGATAGATGGGATGTCTGAGCCCGTAGGCCCAGCCAAAAATAAAACCCATCTAAACCCGTCCAAGCGGGCAGTTATAATATCATCCCCGGAAAATTAGCTTTTTTCATTTAAGCATCGACGTCCGGCCAGCCTCCAAAAATACTACACTTTGATCCTAGCCACCGGGCCGAGCGGGTATTCTTTTTTAATACATAGATAGATAGATAGATAGATAGATAGATAGATAGATTCTACAAAAAAACTGTACATATAATTTCATCGGAATTATATTTTTCATTTAAGCATCTACGTCCGGCCAGCCCCAAATAAAACTTCGAATTGTGACCAGCGAGGGTTTTTCGAAATAGTAAATTTGTGTGTGTGTGTGTGTGTGTGTGTGTGTGTGTGTGTGGGTCAGAATCAATTCGAAGACTGAACAGTTTTGTGGAAGCATGACTTACTTGATGTAACCTTTCCCTGTCTTTTAATCGAATTAATTCATTTAGGAGTCAGTAGAAAAAAAAGTACATTTTAGCTCTCCGATCATCGCCTTATATTAGTTTTTATATCTCAATTAACATCATCTTGAGGGGTTTTATCCTGACGGTAATGGAACCAAATTCAGGTTAGTAACACCGTAGCGGTGTGGAGTTTCTTTTTAAAACGCCCGCGTACGAGGTTGAAATACGTGATTAGGTTACACAGAGAACTCGGCATTTCCTTGCCCTCCGTTTGAAGAAACTGTGGTGCAGGGTAGGCAAATTTAGAAAATCTGATTTCATATTTCCATGTTAGTCGGCGTTGAATGGCAGCGGGATTTGAGGTCGCACAGGATTGGGAAAGCTGTTATTTTTTTTTATAATTGTATACTAATATGTTTTGTGTCATAATAAATCTTTTAAAAATTTGAAATATTAGAATATCTAAAATATAATATTGTATAAAGCTAAGTGTGCCCGTGGCAAATTATCTCTATCTATAAAAGGCAGGATGTGTGTGTGTGTGTGTTTGTGTGTGTGTGTGTGTGACGAATGCACGGCTTCAATTTTCGACGGATTTGCACCAAATTGTGCATGCACATGCTCCAAGTTAGCGGAAAGGCAAAGACCGACTTTGCATTTCCCATCGATAGTGGAAATAATCGATTTTTTCATGCTTCTACGGCTTTTCATGTAGTTTGCGGCCATTTTGTACTGGCCAATAGCTGGCTGCCACGAATAGGCAGGAAGATTCTATTGGCCAGCGTGAGAGCCAACAGCTGACTGACACGAATGTTAACTTGCAAAAAAATCGATAGCTGCATTCGTCACAAGTGGGAAAAATTTAAATCTGCATGGCACTTTACTCCAATTGGCTCATTCGCTTGCTTAAACTCAACGTTGATTCTGATTCCGCAGAACTGGGTTGGATGTAAAAAAGTATTTGTTGTTAACATTCTTTTTTCATTCGGTTTTTCCAGTTACGACTCCTTTTTTAAAGCTGATCGTTTTGTGTTCATTTTGTTTAGTTCTTTTTTCACAACAGATTTAATGTTTAGTATAGAGCTTAAAAAAAATTCGCAGTGTGAGATAAGTAAGAAGTAAGGCATGTAGCAACATCAGCACGGAAAAGGGCCCTCCTTTAAAGGCAAGGAAGGGCAAAAATATTTTAAATCAAGTGATAGCGATGCTGTATGAGTCGTACGATTTTCGAATCAAGCACGGCCAACGCCGGGCCAGGCTGCTAGTTAACAGTTAAATTTAAACATCTCTTAAAAATAAAATAGACTGATATCTGCTAAAACATCAGCAAAAACAGATGGAAAATTTTGATTTTGACATGACTCCTTTCGGGTATATTTGTCCATCTGCGCCATTTTCTTTCACCCAATAATTTGCTCTAAATACTTTCTCCGAGCAATATGGCCCTCCGTACATTTTAATTGTGCAAACCTGATCTAAATATATATTTTTCCTATAAAAGCTATGTTCTTTCAGGTCAGGAGCAATCATGTGTCCCCACATTTTTCTCATCTTTTCTCTCTAAACTCTGCTTTGCCTCGATTTTTCCTAAATAGGCGAACGATTTCCCATTGCTTTCCGTACAGTTTTAAATTCCAAGGAACTATATTTGAATATCCGCTAAACCATAGCCAGAGAGTCCAGATTGCTATTTAACCGTTAGCTAGGTAGAGAAAAATCGATGTGTCTATAAATTTCACAAAAGTATTAACTTTATGTGAAAAACTGGCTCTGTCGGTGTTTGATCTCGGATCTTAGAAAACATTTATTGTTATTCCTCGAACCTCGAGAGTAAATTCTAGACAATTTCGTCACACGTGAAGATGTAAATTCAATCGAAAGAGACCTAAAGAAGCATGATGAGAATAACATAGCCGGAACATTTACATAACGAGGAATTTCTCGGGAAAATGGGAAATAAAAACGCATTCATAACTGCTGTGATTATTCAACAAAGAAATGGGGTTGTAAGCAAGGATGCAAGGTATGTCATGGACTGAATATGTGAGTAATAAGGAAGTTTTAAGTTTGAAAAAAAAGGACATTTATACTTAGGATAAAAAGAGACAGGTGAAATGACGAAGTCATATCCCGAAGAAAGAAAGTTTGGAGAATTTAATACTCACAAGGCATAATGAAGGCAAGATAGACAGCGGAAGCCAAACGATTTATATGGGGGAAAGAGTGGTGAATGGGAGGGATAGTATAGGAACCAGTGCGACTACAAAAGACGGGAAATTGGGGAGAGCCATGATCTCCACAATCCTGAAGGGCCACTATAAATAAAATTAGAAAATACCTTTAGAATCAACATCCGTCAAATAAGTTTTTCATGCCCATTGTTTGTTAGATCCGGTATAACAAAGTCAAAATCATTTTTTGGTGTGAATTCTTGTTTTTGAAACAAGGAGTTATAACTATACTATAATGGTTCGTTCGGTCCAATTCATTTTGTCTATATCGTTTTTGCGTCGCAACTGCCCGCCAGCTGGAGACTCCAACATTCCCTAACGTTTGCCCCATCTGGAATGTCGAATGCTGATCTGAGAGGGCTAGCGCTTCCCAATGCATAAAAAACCCTCTAAATATTTTCCTTGCTAAGACTTGGAAATATCTTCCATATAAATGCTTACAAAATAGCTGAATTTAAAACTAAACAGCTGAATTTAGTTTTCTTAACCAGTGTTAACATTATACAAGGTCCTAAAGTCACTCAATGAAATGGCTTACTGAAGAAACATGAGCAGTTAGAGCAAGGGATAAGTGACCCAGTTTAAGAGGATATGTGTGAAAGGTACTAGTTTGGAACAGGTTAAGATTGTTGTAGTCGGCAGATCATCCTTTTAGGATTCGATTCCACAAGATATCGATTTGTATGAAGAATCTTTTCGAGTGGAATTTAATTATTACCAATGGAATACGAACCGAATAAGGGCGGTTTACCTCAGTATAAATCTGACATAAATTGATCTCCGGACAATCAGATTTACAGAATCTAAGACCATCAGCATACCGAGTCCAGTAAATTATCATTTCGCGTAAAGAAAGTATTGTCCTTCTCATGCAGGAATTAAACTGGTTAAATGTTAGAATAGTTAAGCATTTAAGAACCAGGTTTTCTTTCAAGATTTTATAGCAATTTAACGACTATAATGGCTTACGAGCACCCCTCGTTGAAACAACAGTTCTCGTAAGATGACCGAAGTTAAGCAACGTTGAGCCTGATCAGGAGCTAGATGTGTAAACGAATGCCGGGAACCGCAAGCATAGATTTACGATTTGTGTGATAGATGACATCATGGAATTGGAATTTGGAGATCTGAATTCCAGTTGAGTTTCTTATATCCACTTACGTGAAAATCAAATATGATTCGAACAAGCTACATAAGAGTTCTCATGTTTCAAAACAAGAGCCGAAATCTTCAATATAATTATTTGAATTAAAGTACTAAGCTCTGCACCATCTTCAAGCGAAATTTTTTTGGAATATCTTATTTCTGAAATTTACGTGTTTTAAAAGCATATTCATTATTAAAATCAAAATTTCTATGGTAACGGCTAGAGCAATTGTTTAACGAAAAAGGGGCGTAAGGTGTTAATAATTTATATCAATATCTCGGTTACATTCACAGATGTCAAATCAGGGTAAGGTTGGGGTGTCTAAATTTAAAGCGGAAGAAGACATCGCCAGGTCTGGTTAAGCGTCTATGGAAATGTTTTTTTAATTTTATTTTATTTTTTTTATGAAAGGATTTTGTGTATATAAAAACTGTCGTAAATCGCTAATATTTGTTTTTTGACGACTTCATAAATGGTTATTTTTTTGGTAGGGCATTATATATATATATATATATATATATATATATATATATATATATATATATATATAATCATGCATCAGATTGCTAAGGCTACCAGTACTTTCGGCAAACTTCGCCATCGCTTGTGAAATGAGCGGCTATTCGACTGGATACGAAAATTCGGGTTTACAGAGCTGTTGTACTTGCCATCCTTTTGTATGGCTCAGAGTCATGGACTCTATACAGGTACCATATACGCCAGCTAGATGTTTTTCATAAAAGCTGTCTGCGTGCAATCTGTAGAGTTAAGGCTCAAGATAGGACATCTAACGTAGACCTGTTTAACAGGTTTAATATTGGAGGAATCGAGACTTTTCTCATACAGTCTCAGTTACGGTGGACTGGTCATGTCTTGAGAATGTCTGATGACAGGATACCCAAGATCCTAATGTACAGCCAGTTAGATCAGGGCTACAGGAATGTAGGACGCCCATGGCTAAGATACAAAGACAAGCTGAAAAGCAACTTGTCAGCAGTCAATATACCACATAACACCCTTGAGCGCTTAGCTTTAGGAGCGGGTAGAATGGAGATCAACATGTTTTAGTGGACTCAGGAGATTTCAATCTGCTTGTCTGAATCATCTTCAAGAAGCGAGAGCAAGATATAAAAATATATAATCAGCCAATCTAACAGTGATCTCATCTCATAATCCTGACACTTGCTCCATATGTGGCCTCCTTTGTAAATCAATAGCGGGTCTTAAATGCCACTTAAGATTATCGCACAAAATTTCATAACTGAACCAATAAGCTCTCAGATCCTCATACGTTGAATCCGACGGGAGAGTCCATCATATATATATATATATATATATATATATATATATATATATATTACATATTAGACAAATCCAAAATGACCTCATAAATATAGCTATTGGTTGAAATAGCTATATTGATGAGGTCATTTTGGATTTCTCTCGTATGTCATTTATATGCTCTGTTATAATAAATATATTGAGCTCTTTTTTTGTGAATCAGTTTTAATATTTTATACTGTTTGGATTCACTTTCATTATATTATATACCTCTATTATATATATATATATATATATATATATATATATATATATATATATATATATATATATATATAAATTCTCACTTGAAATATTTTAACTTTAGCGTTGCGACTTGCACGTTCCAATATTATATAACCGTTAATAAATAACACATTCTTAAAAAAACCATCTTTCGGTTTACAACACATTTATTTCGTCTTCGAGTCTTGATTTTAAAGGAAAAAATTACAGCGTGACGATGAAAACCTGAAGTTTTTGAAAGTACTAACTGCTCTAAAAATATACCAGACCCATCTGACAACAATTTTATACATAAGGATCGCATAACATGACATCCTTTACATCATTCAGTGAATTGTTAGTAGGTTAATGCTTATTTTAAGTGTGATAGCGAAGAGAATTCGCCATTAATTGCATTAATATTACTAATTGATTCAATGTATGATTAACTCTTTATAATATAAAATTTATGCTGACTAATATATATATATATATATATATATATATATATATATATATATATATATATATATATATATATATATATCCAAGTATATAATTGGTGTATACGGAATGAATTCAAATAACCAACAATTACTATTCTTAAAAGAGTGCTCAAAATAGTGTAGAGCATATATAATTATTTATTTAAAAAAATTAAAACGTAAATATGTTATAAAATCCCTACAAAAATAGCCATTTTGTTTCAACACCTCCGGGGTCTTATCAAGTGATGATGTTGAATGCAAAAAACTTGATGAGACTCCGGAGGTGTTGAAACAAAATGGCTATTTTTGTAGTGATTTTATAACATATTTATGTTATATTTTTTTTAAAATAAATAATTATATATATATATATATATATATATATAAATTTTACTTTTTCTTTCACCAACTCTTCGTACGCTCTCTATATCTGTGAGTATATTTGTGTGCGTGAGGGTTTACGAACATGTGTGTCTATTCTTAAGAATATAATGGATGGTGAATTTGTTTTTAGAGAGTTTCTAAGACCATTGAATAAGTCGTTTGATAACTGTTCTAAATTTGTAAAGGGACTTGCTCAAATTGTGTCTTGGTTTCCAAGTAATTTCGACCATTTTTTCTCGATTTCTTGGATAAAAGATAGGGATTCGATAACAAGCAACCAGCGATGGTTGATAATGCTCAGAACGCAACACATAATTTCGGCAATTCCTTTTACCTGACATCAAACTGTTTGCTCGAGAGTAGGACAAACAAACGCACCAAAAGGCTTCAGAGACATTCTCCTCCCAAATCTATTTAATACGTGGTGTTTAAACAACGAATAGCTGCTTAAATGTACGACGCGTAAATATTATACATACATGCATATATATACCCACATACATATATAAATATATATATATACACACATATATATATATATATATATACATATATATATATATATATATATATATATATATATATATATATATATATATATATATATATATATATATATATATATATATATATATATACATACATACATACATACACACACACACACACACATATATATATATATATATATATATATATATATATATATAATGACTACGATATCAACAATAAACATGACGCATCTGGTCAGCTTGCCTTTACTTACATTGTTTGTTGATATACCAATGGACATATATTTGAAGATCAAATGTAATGTTAAAACAACAGTGGCAGACCTCAATATCCGCCCAGGTCGGGTGAACAGAAGTTATGGGCCGGTGAGTGGGTACAGCAGAACGAGTTGATCTTGTTTCAGTTTAACCATCTTAACGTCTTACTTCCAAAATACTTTACCCGCAGTGTATGTTTATTATTACAAATGGCTCCTGTTAGCTTCCTGTCGGATGGAAGGTGGATGACACCCATTGTTTATCCAAGATTGAACACAACAAATAAAAGGTAAGAAAATGGCTTGTGTTCACATGTAAAGAGTACGCTATGGTTATTTTAGTCGATAGCCTGTGTATGCCTCGGAATTGTTGTATATACTTGCACGGCCGGTGCAGGTTTCTCGTGTCGCCCCGAATCGATGATACAGTCACCTCCTTCCGAAACAATGATACGGGACTACGTACTCTAGTATATCTTGGTTTTCATAAGGTAATCATATTAAATACATATCTTATTGTAACCTAATCATGTGCAATAATGGATTATATTCAATACAGGGGAACAATTGAAATATTGACAAAAAGATACATGCATATATACATACATATGTTTGTTGATATACCAATGGAGATATATTTGAAGATCAAATGTGAATATAATGTATCTAATAAGAGATATGTCGTAATAGATTATTCCATCATAAATATATCAACAATGTTTTTGCGGCAATTTTAAACATCAACTTGATATTTGTCTAGTTATAAGGTTGAATTATTTAACGCATTATGGATAAAATAGTAAAATTTATATCGAGATTTTTCGAGACTTAGCATGAAAAGAAGAATGGCGTCAGAATCCGCGAAAATTTTACATCGTTTAATAGTTGTACTTTAATTTGTAACGTATATAAATGTCAGTCAGTTATGTGTCATGTGTGATACACGCTTAGGCGATCATGTATCCTTCAATACATGACTGACGAGGCAGATATTTTTCCCGCTGTAGTTTGTCAATTGTTTCAGCGGTAGACCAGTTGCCATCCAAGGCTATAGAACCCGGCCTGTCCTGCTATTTACCGATAGCTGGGGGGGGGGGGAGGAAGAGGATCCATAACTTTCCCAAGTGTATTAACACGTAAGTGAATTTCATTATTATGTGTCATGCGTGATACACGCTTAGGCGATCATGTATCATTCAATACCTGACTGACGAGGCAGAGTTTTTTTTTTTTTTTTCTCGCAGTAGTTTGCCATTTGTTTCAGTGATAGATCAGTTGCCATCCAAGGCTATAGAACCCGGTCTGTCCTGCTATTTACCCATAGCTTTGAGAAGAAGAGGATCCACACCTTTCCCAAGTGTATTAACACGTAAGTGAATTTCATTATTATGTGTCATGAGTGATACACGCTTAGGCGATCATGTATCATTCAATACCTGACTGACGAAGCAGAGTTTTTTTCCCGCAGTAGTTTGCCATTTGTTTCAGTGATAGATCAGTTGCCATGCAAGGCTATACAACCCGGTCTGTCCTGCTATTTACCCATAGCTGGGGGGGAGAAGAAGAGGATCCATACATTTCCCAAGTGTATTAACACGTAAGTAATTTCATTGTTATGTGTCATGCGTGATACACGCTTAGGCGATCATGTATCATTCAATACCTGACTGACGAAGCAGAGTTTTTTTTCCCGCAGTAGTTTGCCATTTGTTTCAGTGATAGATCAGTTGCCATCCAAGGCTATAGAACCTGGTCTGTCCCCCTATTTCCCATAGCCGGGAGGGAGAAGAAGAGGATTCATACCTTACCCGAGGGTATCAGCACGTAAGTGAATGTAATGGAATTTGATCTCGGTTCTCCGATTCCTCAATCCGAGCCGCTCTTCATTACTCCACCATTAGGATGTAAGTGATCATGTCTCTTCTCAATTTTCTGTCCTTTGTAGTTAATTTTGACGTAATTAAAATCAAACTTTGATAAGATAGCGAGGTTTACAAAGTACTGGCTGCCGCAGATCTTGCTTCTTACCTGGTAATATGCACACGTATCGCTCAGAGCGAAAATCAAAGGATTTTTTCCATTTTTATTTTATTTTTGACAACTAAAAAGAATCACTTTCTAAAATAGAAACATTTAACTCGTTTAGAGTGCACATACGTAAGGGAGGGTTACGGATAACGGATAGGAATGTGAAATCGGAGAACCGAGTTCGAATTCCAGTCGCGTAAGGGAAGGTATGAACCTAAATCTTCTCCTCCATTTATGCGTTAACTACGAGAACAAATTGGGTCTTATAGCCTCGGTTGGCAAATGTCTGTAGCAGAAAGATATGGCAGTCTACTGCGGGAATTCCTCTGTTAAGTCAATCACGAATCGAGAAAAATATATGATCAGCCAAGCGTGCATCACGGAGGAAAAAAGGAAGGAAGCACCAAAGAAAGAAAGAAAGGAAGGAAGGAAGCACCAAAGAAAGAAAGAAAGAAAGGAAGCACCAAAGAAAGAAAGAAAGAAAAAAAGAAAGGGAGGAAGGAAGAAAGGAAGCACCAAAGAAAGAAAGAAAAGAAAGAAGAACCAAAGAAAGAAAGAAAGACAGAAAGAAAGAAAGAAAGAAAGAAAGGAAGGAAGGAAAGAAAGAAGGAAAGAAAGAAGGAAAGAAGGAAGGACCAAAAAAGAAAGAAAGGAAAGAAGACCCAAAGAAAGAAAGGAAGGAAGGAAGGAAGGAAGGAAGGAAGGAAGGAAGAAAGAAAGGACCAAAGAAAGGATGGAAGGAAGCACCAAACAAAGAAAGAAAGGAAGGAAAGATTCAGCGCTGACAATCTGAATGAAGATTGAATTGTTTGCAGGCCCGTGTAACTGGGTGTGTCTTTGAGTTTAAACATACCCCTCCCTTGGTACCACCGTCAACAACCTATTTCCATTTCCAAACGCTCTTCCAGAACTCTCCTACCCCATGCACTTGTCTTTTCAGCGCGCGCAGAAATGAGCAATTTACCAATAGTCAGAAAATACAAATGAGTTCAGCACCTGCTATTCTGAAAAAAGAAAGAAAGAAAGAAAGAAAAAAGTAAGAAAAAAAGAAAGGAAGAAAAGAGAAAGAAAAAATGAAAGCAAGAAAGAGAAAGAAAGAAAAAGAAAGAATGAAAGCAAGAAAGAGAAAGAAAGAAAAAGAAAGAAAACAGAAAGAAAGAAAGAAAGGAAAAAGAAAGAATGAAAGAAAGAAAAAAGAATGAAAGAAAAAGAAAGAAAGAAAGTAAGAAAAAGAAAGAAAGAAAGAAAGAAAGAAATGAAGGAAGGAATTTGCGAAATAGAAGGCATTAAAGAAGGAGATGAGGAGAATAATAAATGTAATGAAAGAAATGAAGGGCTTGGAAGAAAGAAAGAAAGAAAAAAGAAAGAAAGAAAGAAAGAGAGAGAGAAATAGAGAAAGAAAAAAAAGGAAAGCAATGAAGGAAGCAAGTTGCGAACTAGAAAGAAAGAAGGAAGGAAGAAAAAAAGAAAGAAAGTGTTGCGTGTTACAAGGAATTAAGGGAGGAGATGCGGGGAAGTTTTAATAAACGTGTTAAGAGAAATAAAGGGAGTGGGTGAAAGAAAAATTAATAATGGAAAGAAAGAAAGAAAGAAAGAAAGAAAGAAAGAAAGAAAGAAAGAAATGAATAATTGAACGGATAAGGGAAATAAATGGGTTAGCTGAAAAAATAAAGGTAACAAAAAATAATGAAACAGGAAGAAAGAAAGAAAGAAAGAAAGAAAGAAAGAAAGAAAGAAAGAGAATAAATAGATAACGGGGTAAGTGAAATCAAAGAATTCGATGACAGTAAAAAAAAAGAATAGAAAAGAAAGAAAACAAGAATGAAGAGAGAGAGGGGTTGAAGAAAAGAAGAAATTATGGA
>CAHIKZ030000966.1:1132500-1167500 GCA_903632075.3 Acanthosepion pharaonis
CAAATGACGTCACACATTATGGAATGGACAAAGTCCGACAATTGTTTTAAGACATTTTTATGTTTATACATTGTTTTCACATTTGGACATAGATATTAGTATCTAGAAAAAGAATGTACAGTATAAACATAAACATGTCTTAAAGTATATTTTATTAAAAATTCGAAAAGGCATAGATAAGTGCTTTTTTACACTAGAGTAAAAACGGTAGAAATAGTCAATTTACACTAAATTAAAGACAGTAGACTTAGGCTCACTTTACACTAGTCATAATGTTAGACGTAAGTCCAATTTACACTATAATCAAAACAGTAGATAAAGGTCCAATTGACATTTAAGTTAAAATGGTAGACAGGACTATTTTTCATTAGTGTCAAAACGATAGACGTAAGCGAATTTACACAATAGCCTAAGAGGCGGTGTAATGTTACCAAACCTATCTCCCTAGAACAATTACGACTGAATAGTGAGTTCGATCCTTACTGGGTGTCGCATACTTTTGGCCTTGTGCAACATCTAAGCTACGCTTTGAAAATCACTACACTGCTGTTAAAATGGTAAAGATAGTTTCATTTTATACTTATTTTTAAAATCATTTACTCTAAGTAAGGCAATAAAGCCACTATGACAACGAGGGGTTACTGTGTGTTAGAGGATTAGAAAAAAACTACTATTAGAGGGGAGAGGACAATGAAATAACAAAAATTGAGAAGACAGAAGATAACGATAGACATTGCATTTGCATTTTTGATGATCAAAGTTGACTGGAAAGCAAGAAGCCGGAAGAGAGTTCCACAAAAGTGATGTACAATAGAAGAAACTGTTAGCATAAAACTTACGGTTACATCTAGCCATTTCAATTGTAATTTGAGACCTTGCCGTTGATCTAGTACTGTGCTTAAATTTCATAAAATATTTGTAGCATAAAGGAAAGATCATCAGAACAATTACAATGAGTAAAAAAGTAATGCCCTGCTGATTTAGATCGAGATAGAAAAGTTTCTTTTTTTTTAAGCATTACGCCCCGAGCAAGGCGTGAAGCCACTAGGATGCAGAAGATTTGGAGCAAGAGCGGATAGGAGTGATAGAAGAAAGGATGAGGAGAGGGATAGTGGGTAGATCAAGGTAACTGGAGATGTCGATTGACATTTCATTTGAATAGTTGGAGATTATAGCTCTCAGGGAAACAGTAATTGGGAAGGGTGTTCCACAGGCAATAGGTGCGAGGTATGAAGCTATTGGAGTAGAAGAGACGGCTACATTTAAAAGTTTCTACAGTGTAAGGGTGGGAGCGTGATGCCAGCCTCGTAGGGCGCTTGAATTCATGGAGTCTGGGAACCAGTGAAAGCAGCTCATCGGACCAATCACCATGAAAGTATTTGTAGAAAAGACAGAGAGAGGCGACGGCGCGTCTGTGAGAGAGTGACTGTAGACGAGATGCCAGATCAGGGCCAATTATATTACATATCCGTCTCTGGATCTTGTCAAGAACTCCGAGGTAAACAGAAGGTGCTGTTAGACATTTTCATGACGGTCGTGCTCGAGTATTGAATCCAGAGGTTGGCAGTGAATATTTCGGAGACAGTAGGAAAGCGTACTTTAGTTTCGCAGTGGATATCACAGCAGAGTGTAGTTCATCCTTCTCCTGGTCGCCTTTGGTTCTTCCGGTAGGAGGAAACAAGATGGCCGCCTTTATACACGACGAATACAGTGTTGGGCGGCTTCTGATTGGTCAACCTTCTATTGGTCGACTATAAAGGGAAATAAGTCATTCTGACTCGCTCCCTAGTCATAGGTATATATACCCAAAAAACCGTAACAGGTGCCCCAGACCATATATGGCAGCAATACTCAATGCAAGGGCGAATGATTGATTTGTATATTTGAAGTATCGATTCGCGGCACAGAGAGCCAACTTTCCTTGCGGTGGACGAAGCAATTGATTCACTGTATTTGTTCCATCTCAGGTCAGCAGTCAACGTGAGACCGAGCAGACGCAGAGAATTGATCTCAAGAAGTTGACTATCAGACATTCTAATGGGGGGCAGGGATGGATCTCTATGATGATTAATAGAGAGTAGATTTGAGGCGTTAAAGTTGACCAGCCAATTCTTGCCCCAATTAACAACCGATTGGAGGTCCATTTCAAGACGCACGGCCAGGTTAGTTTTGTCACCGACACTAGATTTGTTTTTGAGGCAGGAGTAAATTGTAGTGTCGTCCGCGCCAATTTAGGCAATTGCCTTTTCAAGCTTCTGCTCGAAAAGCATCGTTTTTTGAAATGATTTTATATTTCCTTGTGCAATAGAGTTTATAAATCTTCAGATCCGTTAACGGGGCAAGTTCCTTAATGGAAAACTATCGAGAAGGATTTAAATTGGTACGCACTTTGATGTGAATCTGACTATTCAATCAGGGGTAATGTGATATAAATCTGGTTTTTCTAACGCTGTTTCATGTTCTAAGTTAATTACTAGATTCTGCGTAATCAGTGTTTTGTGACTGTCAGAATTGATTTATATGGATGCTTATTGAGTTTTTTTTATTTATACATCTATTTAAGCGATATTTTTATATTTTATATATTATCATTTTAAAATTTATAGTTTTTGCATCTCATATATGTTTATTTTTTATATATTTTACAATTTTATTTTTTATATTTTTTATATATTTCCATATTTTAAAGTTTTACATTGTTTATTTTTTATATTTTATACTTTACATTTTTTTACATTTTATATATTTTTACGTTTATATATTTTTATAGTTTATACATTTTATAGTTTTTTATTTTATTTTTTTAAATTCTATATTTTATACTTTTACATATTTTATATATTTTATATTTTATAAATTTCTATTTTATATTTTTTATAGATGATATTTTATAGTTTTATGATTTATATATTTCATATATTATATTTTCTTATATTTTGTATTTTTTAAATTTTACATATTTTTTATGTTGTAACGTTTTTCATATTTTATATATTTTCTTTTATAGTTATTCATATTTTATATATATTTTATATTCTATATATTTATATTTTATATTTTAAATATATATATATGTGATATTCTAAAGGTTTTAGTTTTTTGCATTTTATATATTTTTATGTATTTCAATATTTTAAAGATTTACAGTTTTTATATTTAATATTTTAGACCTTACAGTTTTCTATATTTTATATATTTTTATATTTTATTGTTTTTTATATTTTAAATGATTTTTTATATTTTATATATTTATATTTTTATATATCATTACATTTTATACTTCATATTTTCCAATTATATAGTTTTTTATATTTTATATATTTTTATATTTTATAGTTTTTCATATTTTATAGCTTTTCATATTTTATATATATATATTTATATTTTATATATTTTTCTTTTATATTGTTTCTATTTTATATAATTTTACACTTGATATTTTATAGTTTTATAGTTTATATGTTTTATATTTTATAATTTTTCATATTTTATATATCTTTATATTTTTTATATTTATATCTTATATTTTTTATATTTTATATATTTTTATGCGTGAGATTTTATAGGTTTATACATTTTTACATATTTTTTATATTTTATGTATTTCATATATTTATATTTTTGTCATATTTTACATTTTATAGTTTTATAGTTTCATATTTTTTCTATAAGCCCGATTATATAAGCTAAATTTTTATTAGGTACATTTATGTATCTACATTTTTGTGTTTTTATAATATTTTTATATTTATAATATTTTTAGTTTTATAATATTTTTATAATAATATTATTTTTAATAACACAGTTACATTTTTGATGTAGCGCACTTTTCAGTTGTTCTGCTCGTCATATATTTTTAAGTTTCTTCTTTGAAAATCATTTTTGTGTATATTGACAACAATTAGTTTTTATTCATTACAGGAAGAAACATGAATTTTGTGATTCGGAAAAAATACGTCTAACAAACGGCGGGTTTCAAGAGCTTCACTCAAGTGACCAAATAAAATTCATTTAATGGAAAATCAGCGAGATTTAGAGGAAACAATTATATCAGCAAAAAGAATTGAAGGTTAAGAAAATAAAATAGATATTGCAGCAAATTATTTATCTTAATTCATAGGCATGATGGAAAACTTAAACAAATGGATTACAATGTGAATAACAGAAAAGCGGAAAACTCCGTGGTTTTGAGATCTGCTTAAGATTGTTTGTTCATAAAAATAATCCATTTATCTACGAACCAAGTATATTTAAATATGCGGGAATATGAATTCTTTACGATAATCGAAGATGCAGCCTTTGATTAAAAGGTTGATATATTTGTTATATATATATATATATATATATATATATGAATAAAAATGACATAGGAAAACTGCTAATTGCTGACGCGTTTGTCCAATGTGGTCTTTATCAAAACAAAATACGAAAATGAAATTTCCTATTGTCATTTATATTCATAAATATTATCTTCTCTACTGGTTAAATCGGAGAAAATTTTCATATATATACATATATATATATATATATATATATATATATATATATATATATATATATATATATGTGTATGTATGTATGTATATGTATATGGCCTGATGATTGCGTATAGCATGAAACATCCTGTCGCCTCATAGTGTTGATTTCAATGTTAACTTTTATATTTACACACTCTCTATCTCTTATATTTAGCACGTTATCCCATAAATATAGCACACCTTAAGAGTATATGTCTTCATATATATATATATATATATATATATATATATATATATATATATGATAAGAGAGACAGCAGATATTTTCGTCTGCCGAAATAGGTTATTCCCCATATGAGTTGATTTTGAATTTTTGTTTTACAATTATTTACTCCGTGATAATAAATACATTATGCTCTTTTGTGGATCAGTTTTAATATTTTATATTATTACTATGATCCACTTGGATTATCTACCTTTACATATATATATATATATATATATATATATATATATATATATATATATATATATATATATATATATGTAATCGACTCTCCTGTCGGGTTCGACGTATGAGGGTCAATCAGATCAGTTTCCAGGAAACCGACAGCCCGACACCGACACATGAGAATTGATTATAGTGGTGAAGGTTTCGTGCCAGACCATCCACACTTTTTGAAGGGACGAATACAGAGACCTGGTGCACCGAATGCCACAAGATTCCCAAACGACCCTCCGCAGGTTTTGAATTCAGAGTTGTCCTTCTCCTAGACCAGTTGGCATACAAGTCTATAGAACCCAGTCTGTCCTGCTATTTTACCCATAGCTGGAGGGAGAGGAAGAGGATTCATACCTTTCCCAAGGGTATTAGCACGTAAGTTAATGTAATGGATTCGACTGGAATTCGAACTCGGCATATATGTGTGTGTATGTGTTATACAATATATATCGCCCAATTATGACAACAGTACCCCATTTTTAGCCTGATATGGCTCTCGTAAATTTAAAGGATATCATGAATAATTTGGTACTTACTAAAGTAGTAAAGATAGCCGACCATAACATGTATAATACGAATTCTATTGAATAAAAAAACTAACCAGAATTTGACCGGAAATGGAACAAGAATTGCGCGCTTTTGTCATGGACACCGGAACAAAAATGCGATATTCGTGATCAGAATCATATCGGTGATAGCAATACAAATTCAGTAGGATCTGGAATTATCTTTTTTTATAGATCATGAAAAGCAATTTTATAATTTACGGTACAAGGATCTATTTGAAGTATTAGGAAACCTAGATCTACTTGTAAAGGATGTTATACTGGAAGCAAACTGCCTGCATACGAATAGAAAATGAATTGAGTTACTATACAAAAATAGAAATGATGTTTGAGAAAATAATGTCTGCTCCCCTGATTTATTCAATCTATAATGAGCCGCTATCCTAAGAGAAATGGAAACCCTACCTGGATTTGTTGTCAGTGGACGTGACCGTAACATTATAAGATACAAAGATGACATTGTGTTAATGGCCGACTCAGATAGAGAACCACAGGGCTGCTAGATGAGGTGGTAAAAGAAAGAGAGATAAAAAAAAGACTAACCCCCAACTGCAAGAAGACAATATGGTCACCCTAAAAAGAAAAAGCCCAAGATGCGAGTTACGAATTGGAGATATGAACATCAAACTGTCGCAGAATTTTGAATATCTGAGATGCATTTTAACAGAAGATTGGAAACACCCAAGAATTGAAAACGCATTGGAATATCACTGGAAAAGGTAAGCAAGGTTCTGCGAAATAGAAGAATTTAATTAGAAACAAAGAAAAGACTGCTGGATTGCTATGTAATGTGGATACCTGTGGACGGAGAGTTGCGTCCTTGACATTACCGTCCCGTGCAATTGCGTACCAAACAATTGCGTTCGTGGACACTTGCCTCCCTAGACAAATGCGTCCGCGGATAATTGCGTACCAAGCAATTACGTCCGTGGACACTTGCCTCCCTAGACAAATGCGTCCGCGGATAATTGCATCCAAGACAATTGCGTCCGTGGACACTTGCCACCCTGGACAAATGCGTCCGCGGATAATTGTGTACCAAACAATTGCGTCCGTTGACACTTGCCACCCTAGACAAATGCGTCCGCGGATAATTGCGTACCAGACAATTGCGTCCGTTGACACTTGCCTCCCCAGACAAATGCGTCCGCGGATAATTGCGTACCAGACAATTGCGTCCGTGGACACTTGCCACCCTAGACAAATGCGTCCGCGTATAATTGCGTGCCTTTGATAATTTTTGAAGTTACCATTTTTTTTTAAAGAGTTAATATAGAATTTTGCACACTAATACCTTTAATTACAGAAAGGTAGTTGTCATAACTTAAAACAGAGAGAAAAAAAAAAAATTTTAAAGCAAGAGAAAATTAATCTAGCAGTTTCAATTCACTCCAGCAGTGTGTACCTCAAACATCTAAGAGATTCTGGATTTTATAGATTAGATTTTTATTTGGAAATCATGGCTAAGTTCCTAAAATCAAACTCTGGTGGGGAAATATTTGCTGACGGGAAAAATTACAACTACCACTATCATAAGAAAAAACATACAGGCGATCTGTAACGAGATCTTGCATCACTGTTGATCTGTCTTTGAATTTTAAATAAAAATAAACTTTTAATTTTTATTTTATTTTATTAATTATATTTTTATGTTTTTTTGTTTTTTTTAATTAGGATTTCTACCTGAGATTTTCTGAAAAATATCAGAGGTACTCAATTATCCACGGACGCATTTGTCTAGGGGCGCAAATTTCAAGGGATGCAATTGTTTGATACGCAATTGTTCGGGACGCAAATATCCAGTACACAAGTGTCCTAGAACCGTAATATATATATATATGGCACTGAATGCAGGACAATCTCTCCACGGATGAGGAACAAGCTAGAGTCAGCAGAAATATGGTTCTACAGAAAGTTTCCATGGATGGATCGAGTAAGCAACAAAGAAGACTAATACTCAGGAAAATGGAAACAGAAAGAACACTTATACTCAGGATCACTAAAAGACAAAAATTCCTTGGACACGATGAGAAAGAAAGGCTTGGAAAACTAAACCCTCACGGGGCATGTTGAGGGAAAGTGAGATAGCAGAATGTAGTGTGCCACGTATTGACGAGCCTGTGTCGGAATAGGCGTTGGGGGGAAGACGAAATAGGAAGTTGTTGAGATCCGTGATAACCTGAAGAGTCGCTGCACATAGGAGTAAAGAACGGTTTACCATAGATTTGAAGAGATTAATATCGTAGTAATTTGGGAAGCCGCATTTTGAAGTGCCTGTTTCACAAAGTAATAGTTGTGTTAACAATAAAACTTCTAATGGTATAGTAGCAATAACTGAATGAAATTGTCTTCAAACCACGACATTACTACATGAGATTCTTATTTAAGGATTATATTCCTTTAACTTTGTTTTTCATGGGTTTGACGATAAACTATATCCTGCAGCAAGGTTTCTGATCGAGAGATAAGAGGTTTTGAGAAGCATGAAACCACGTCTTGATTACTCTTATTCCCAGGACCACTGTGGCCAGGGCTGGTAGCACCTGTTACGGTCCCAGCTATGGACAAATTGTGATCCCCAAAACTACTGAAAAGTAAAACAATAAAGTAAAATATAAAAATACATTTTATAGTCAAAATATCAGCAATACATTAGTATATAAAAAATGACTAACGATACATATTTATAGTAAAATTACCAAGAATACATTTTAAAAGTACCAACAATACATTTAATAGCAAAATGACCAACAAAATATTTTATCTGCATTTGGAGCCATTAAACTGTGTTCAAAATATTTAGATTCTGGCATTAAATAACCCATGGAAACTTATATGCCGCTGTAAATAGAAAAAATACCTGATATGGAGCTACTTCTCTTTCTGGAGAAGACATGTTTAGGACTCTAGATTCATTCGGGGCGAGGTGATATTCCAGTGACAAGAATAGCGAGTATTGGGCTTTCCGAAGTTGAGGACTGCGAACTGGAGTTTCTTTCTCTATCTGGAAAAGATATATCACCAAAGGGAAATGGCACCATGGAAATGTAAGCTACGAATGCCCGACTTAAAGAAAACAACCTTACGGTTTAGCCGCTGTAAACAAACAGAAATTGACTGCTGCTTTCGTCACTGTATGTAGTGACGTAACTAAACAGCCGTCAAGTGACGCACCAAAAGAAAGTGCCTTCTGTATCCCTACACCTCTAAAAAAAATCAAACTACCAACGCTTAATTTGGGGTAAATAGTAATCCAAGCAAAATAAACGAACTTCCTCCTTTACCTGCATGAAGTAAAAAAAAAAAATATTCATTCTGAGTGGAAGAGTTAGTGTCTTGTTTCGTTTCGCTAAATTACTCCGAAGTCTACTTAAATATATTCATTTAAAATGGTCGGTGTTAATTTGTTTTTTGATTAATGGTGCCATAATTGCTTTATTTAAAGGGATTGAAAATTTGACAAATTTGATATTAAAACAAAAATAAACAAGAAAATGACAGGAAATTACACGCAAAATCTTGTTTTATTTATGTAAAATACAAAATTCGTATTTTCTCAAACGATATAACATTAACTAGATTAAACATGTGAAATGGAATCCTACAATATTACAGTTCTGTTTTTGCAAATAGGATAAGATGTACTTGTTAAAATGAAGGAAATTCACGGAAAGAAAATTCGTAAAAACATATTGAAGCTGGTGAAGTAAGATGGTTACAGTTTTGTTAAATGGAAAAGATGGCTTTTAAAAATTCCTTATTCAAGTCAAATTCTTTCAACTTACAGTTTCTATGTGTTTGAACTTAATTCTGCTGAAACTTTTTGCAATAGACACATGCGCAATCAGGTCCCCTCACACGTTGTTCTGCACATTTAGAAAGAATTGCAAACCGTTCCGATTTTATTCATCATCATCATCATCATCATTTTCTTCTTAAATCTATTAACATCATCATCATTTGGCTATTAACATCATCATCATCATTTTGTTCTTAAAGTCACACGTTGTTCTACACATTTATAAAGCAATACAAACCTTTTTGATGTTTTTCATCATCATCATGATTTTCCTATTAATATCATCATCATCATTTTCTTCTTAGATATATTAACATCATCATCGTTTTCCTATTATTATCATCATCATCATCATCATTTTCTTCTTAGATATATTAACATCATCATCGTTTTCCTATCATCATCATCATCATCATCATCATTTTCTTCTTAGATATATTAACATCATCATTGTTTTCCTATCATCATCATCATCATCATCATCATCATCAGTTTCTTCTTAGATATATTAACATCATCATTGTTTTCCTATCATCATCATCATTATCATCATCAGTTTCTTCTTAGATATATTAACATCATCATTGTTTTCCTATCATCATCATCATCATCATCATCAGTTTCTTCTTAGATATATTAACATCATCATCGTTTTCCTATTATTATCATCATCAGTTTCATCTTAGATATATTAACATCATCATCGTTTTCCTATTATCATCATCATCATTATCATCATCATTTTCTTCTTAGATCTATTAACATCATCATCGTTTTCCTATTATCATCATCATCATCATCATCATTTTCTTCTTAGATCTATTAACATCATCATCGTTTTCCTATTATCATCATCATCATCATCATTTTCTTCTTAGATCTATTAACATCATCATCGTTTTCCTATTATCATCATCATCATCATCATTTTCTTCTTAGATCTATTAACATCATCATCGTTTTCCTATTATCATCATCATCATTATTATCATCATTTTCTTCTTAGATCTATTAACATCATCATCGTTTTCCTATCATCATCATCATCATCATTATTTTCTTCTTAGATCTATTAACATCATCATCATTTGGCTATTAATATCATCATCATCTTTTTGTTTTTAGCGTCACACATTGTTCTACACATTTATAAAGAAATGCAAACCGTTCTGATGTTTTTCATCATCATCATTATTTGCCTATTAACATCATCATCATTTTCTTCTTAAATCTATTAACATCATCATTATTTGGCTATTAACATCATCATCATTTTCTTCTTAAATCTATTAACATCATCATTATTTGGCTATTAACATCATCGTCTTAATTTTGTTCTTATAGTCACACGTTGTTTTACACATTTAGAAAGAATTGCAAAGCGTTTTGATTTTATTCATCATCATTTGGCCATTGATATCCTCATCAATTATCGACCGTAGTCAGGATCATCGAACCAATGCGAACGATCCTTTTCTTGGCTTTATATGCGCTACGCCAGGGCCACATACAGTTTTGAATTCAGAGTCACTTTCTCCTACACCGGTTGCCACCCAGTATATCCTGTTATTTACCCATAGCCATAATTTAACACATAAGTGAATCATATGGATTCAACTGGGATTCGAACTCCCTTCCCCAATTCCTGAATCCGAACCACGATCCATTGCCCCACGTATCAGTTTGAAACATTTTGAAGAACCATTGCCATAACTGTTGCATTTATCATCATCATCATTATCATTCTCATCATCATTTGTTGACCGTAGTTGGGATCATGAATCCAATGTAAACGAACCATTTCTTGGCTGAATAGTATGTGACATGCCAGAGCTACATACTGTCTTGAATTCAGAGTTACTTTCTCCTAGACTGGTTGCCACCCAAGGCTATAGAACCCAAACTGTCCTGCTCTTTACCCATATCTGAGTGGAGAATAAGAGAATCCATACCTTTCCCACGTAAGTGAATGTAATGGATCCGAATCGAATTTCAATGCGTCTCTCCGACTTCTCAAACCGAGCCGCTATACATTCTTTCACCGTGCTCCCTTACCAACGTTTTATTTTTGATAAAATATAAACCACATAGCAGATGATAAGAGACTTTTTTTTTCAATTGTTCCAGAACCATAGAACAGCCTTAGACATCTTTTTTAAACATTTCGCCCCAAGCACGGTGCCGAAGCCATTGAGATTTAATGTGTTACAGACTGTGAAAAAAAGCGAAGTTAATGAGAAGAAAGCTCAATAAAAGTAACGAAATCACGGAGACAAAAGATAAAGATTAACGTTGGATTTAAATTTTTGTAGCTGGTAGTAAAAAAAAAGAAAAGAAAGGAAAGCGAGAAGCCGGGAGTGTGTTGTACGTGTGTGAAGTGAGATGGAAGAAATTATTAGTTTAGAAATTACGTCTAAATCTAGCAATTTCAACTGAAATTATGAAACATAATTGTTAATCTCGTACCTACTTAAACTCTTGAAGTTGGGAACGGAAGATGAAAACTTATCTGAACACTTACCGTAGACATATCTATAGCAAAGGTTATAGGCAGGTACGTTAGAATAACTAATTAACACTTGATGAATATCAGATGATAAATCGACAGACTAATGGTGTGGCTAACACGTTCTCCGGATCTAAACCCAGTTTATGAGAACAGTAAATAACTTGTATCTAAAAATGTAATTTTGGCCAACATTATTAACTCTTTGTGAAGTCATTACCCCTGAAGTTCCAAGTTTAACTACTTTGCTGACAGTAGTCTTTTTGAAGGTATTACAGATAAGGTAGATCATATTATTAAATAATACTTGTTCGATAGTTTTCGATTCACGGATGCGAAAGCGATCAAATTTGAAATCTAAATTGTCTGTTAATTTAAAACACATTTATTAGGAAATAAAGGTTGTTCCAATAACACTATTTACATTATTCGGACTATTGTCCACATCTTTGTAGCCATATTTATTACAACGTTTCGGCCGTTGTACGCTTCGGCCTTCTGCAGGTGGTTGGAATATCGAACTGAACCCTTTATTTCTCTCACTGAGGTAGACTCTTCTAGTTCCACGTGCCATGTTTAATGGATGGCAGTTATCAGTTATCTCCTGTTAATTCTCCTCCCCAAGTTCTCTACTGCCTTAACCGGGTATTGAACTCACACTCTTTGGGTCCTGTCACTGGATATAGCCAACGCCTTTATCCACTGTGCCATGTGTCCTTGTGGAACTAGAACAGTCTACCCTAGTGAGCGAAATAAAGGGTTTAGTTCGACATTCCAACCACCTGAAGAAGGCCGGAGCGTACAACGCCCGAAATGTAATAAATATGGCGACATAATACCTCATCTCAGAAATATAGACAGATACTGAAGGGCCGCAACGTTGTAATAAATATGGCGACAAAGATGAGGACAATAGACCGAATAATGTAAATAGTGTACATGATACCTCATCTCAGAAATATAGACAGATAATAGTATAGATTTTGTTTACACGTGACTACCGGCAAACATTTATTAGGTTTATTGTGTTTCTGTAAACGTTGGTCAGGGTTAAAATGAAGTCGGGTCGAAGGGCCGGTATTACTGAGCTGGTTAGTGATAATGATCTCCTGTTAGCCTATAAAGTAGCTTAAAATAAAATGATCACCTATCTTATGTCTCCCTTCCATGCCTCCTCTCGCGACCCTGGCAACACCGAATTAGATTGGGCTTGGAAAACGAATGGTTCGATGTACTAACCGAGTCACTGGTCAGATCTCGCTATCCTAACGTGTGTATAAATGTGGCTCGGGGCCACTTGTGAATCCACACTGCCAAAGTAAGTCAGACTAAGAATTTGCACATCCAAATGAATAAAACCACTGCTACAGCGTTTGCCGGAAGCTACTCAATCACTATCCCAACGGTGCTGGTGTCAAATTAACAAGCGGGCGACATTCGTGCCCGTGCTTTTCGTCGGCAATTGGTTGTATTCATCCGCGAGGCAATTGTTCCGGACTTCCTGCAACAAAGGTTGGCGGAAGCGGCGTGGTAGACAGTAAAAAAAAACACGGCATAAGACGCTTAATGATGACATCGAACCGTTTGTGAGTCGGCGCATGTTCGGGATTCGCCATTAGAATAGTGATTGGTTAGCTCTTACTGACTCAATTGCATCCGACCGCCGAGCTTGGTCGCTTTTCGTTCGGGATGCGGCAAATTCGTTCAACGGAGCCGGCTCAAACGATCCCGGGGGAATGAAGCAACGAATGCAAATATAATTGAGCCTGTAGATACACATTGATCCGTTTTAATTTGATTTGATTGGTTTGGTTTGGTTTGGTTTACGGCATATCAACCTCAATGGAATATTTAATACCAACATGATTTTTATTGCTATAATATTTTTTTTCAAAAATGTATTGATGGTAATATTTTTTCCAAAAATGTATTGCTGGTAAATATCTTTTCTTTTTCAAAAATGTATTGCTGTTAATATTTCTTTTTTCAAAAATCTATTACTGGTAGTACCTTTTCTTCAAACATTTATTGCTGGTATTGAAACATATTTTTACACTTTCATAGTGTTTTGACTCCAGTTTGAGTATTAACTATTTGCCATAGCCAGGACCCTAACAGGTGCTACAACTGCGGGCCAGAGTGAACCTGTGATCACCAGCAATTAAGAGGCGGTTCCACGTTCCTCAAAACTTTCTAATGAGGCCTTGCTCTTGGATGTAGTTTATCGTCTTACCCAGGACGCGGATGTAGTTTATCGTCTTACCCAGGACGCGGATGTAGTTTATCGTCTTACCCAGGACGGGCTTAAATTTGAGTCCACAAAAACATATTGTTTTTTTTTTCTTTTTTTCTTTTTCTATACTTGAGTATTGATAGACATTAATCGCTTTTACACTTGAGTCTATAAGAAATCGTTGGCTGGATTTATACATGAGTGATATTTTTACCTCTCTGATTATTTAATTTAACCAAGGCATAGTATGTTATGAATAATCTACAATGGAATTCCCTTGTTTTGTTACTTTCCTCTTTGAGGGATCTATTTCTGTTTACTGGGACTATAAAAGGACACTATACGCGAACCTTGTATCCTCAGTTGAATAAAGCTTTCTTAAAGCTGCATAAATTTGTCATTACAGTTATATAAAGATTAAAGGTCAAAAAATAGGTTTGTACCATTTTTCATGATAATAAAGAGGAACTTAATTAGTATTAATTTTTCTTAAACCAGTTATTCAAATATATATATTATGATATTTGCCACGTGAACTACGATGAAAATAAAATAAGGAAGATATGGTTGTTAGGAATAATCAAGAGTGGTTACCACTTGTTTTGTTACTCTCCTCTTTGAGATAGATATTTTTTGTTTCCTGAGACTATAAAAGGACACTATATGAAAGCCTTGTATTCTCAGTTGAATAAAGCTTTCTTAAAGCCTACACCTGTGTACTTTTGTAATTACACCGGTAACACCGGTAACCTAAAATACTCAATTTCTTACCTCTTCAAAAAAGTTACATGTGTTTTGTATGACTACCTATTTTTCTTAACAATCTGATCATAAAAACTCGATTATACATAAGTATATATATATTAGAAAGTTAGTATTTTCATGGAGACATTGAGGTATTATGGTGAATGTGGTGAGAAAGGTATGTAAGAATGTGTTGTTTTGGTGTAAGGAACATTGTTTGTATGATTGGGTCAGCGTTTGTGGCTAGCTAAGTTTAAAGTTAAGACAGAAGAAGACCGCCCCTTTTCTCCATTCCCCCTCTTTCTGCCTTGTGCCACTTTTTCTGGATAAAAACAGAATCCTCAGTTGATTATTCCAGTTATTCCAGTTATATAAAGATTAACGGTAGAAAAATAGGTATGCAACATTTTTCATAATAATAAAGAGTAACTTAATTAGTATTAATTTTTCTTAAACCAGTCATTCAAATATATATATTATGATATTTGCCACGTGAACTACGATGAAAATAAAATAAGGAAGATATGGTTGTTAGGAATAATCAAGAGTGGTTACCACTTGTTTTGTTACTCTCCTCTTTGAGATAGATATTTTTTGTTTCCTGAGACTATAAAAGGACACTATATGAAAGCCTTGTATTCTCAGTTGAATAAAGCTTTCTTAAAGCCTACACCTGTGTACATTTGTCATTACATAGTAATTGTTTATTTGTTTTTATAAATATCTGCTTATACGATTTCAGTAATCTGAATGTTATTGATAATTTTCTCTGTCGTTGTTCCTTTTCATCACCGCAAAGATTTTAATTTTTACCTCAAAGTAGCAGTGTGTTGGGGTAATCATTGGTCATTACTTTAGTCGAAGAGATGAAAGACGGGCTTCACTACGGATCGGACACGAGCTTACGTCTGGTATGAAACTACTTCCCTTTTTTTGCTTAACTTTCTTTGGAGAAGAAGCGGCAATTCTACCCATCGAGTCATGATACACAGTCAGAAAAGTACACCGGATTAAGACGAGTAACAAAAGAATAAAATCGAAGCCGAAAAGCAAATATAATTTTTATATATAACGTTCTGTATCAATCCGGACCGCACGCATACGAACTCGAGTGAACAGCAAGCCATTGCTTTACGGGTTGCATTTGATTAATTAGTAGCTAAAATAAAAAGTAATTTATCAGCCCACCCATTAGGGTCATTACAGAAGAGAGGATATGATGGCAATCAACTGGACAGCGTCCAGCCTCTGACCAATTAGATCATGGCCAATTGTTTCCAACTGCGGATTTCATTTATTTAGATTCAAACCAACTAACCTCACATAAGGTACTTTTTCGCAACCATCTAGTATTATTAGAATTGCCTTTTGAACGAATAATAAGAATTCAGATAACATTCATACTGTTAAATATAATAATAGGAACCAAATGAAACAGGAGAAACTCTGTAGGCGTTGACAACTAATATATCATCATTACAATTGCATATATATATATATATATATATATATATATATATATATATATGTGTGTGTGTGTGTGTGTGTGTGTAATTTCTGGGAGAATAAACTTATTATGTGCATATAAAACGAGCTAAATGAGCAGTTTACCAACAGTCAGTAAATACAAATGAGTTAGGCACCTGCGGTTCTAAAGAAAGAAAGAAAGAAAGAAAGAAAGAAAGAAAGAAAGAAAGAAAAAGAAAGAGAGTAGAAAAGAGTGATAATTGAAAGAAAAACAGAGAGAGAGAAAGAAGAGAATAGTGATAATATAAGATAGAAACTGGAAATAAAGGAAGGAATGAAGGAAGACATAAAGAAAGAATTACAACGGAAAGAAAGAAAGAAGGGAAGAGTTAAAATGAAAACAAACAAACAAACAAAGTAGAAAAGGGAGATAATAGAAAGAAGAGAAGAGAGAGAATGAAAGAAAGAAGAGAATAATGCTAATAAAAGAAAGAAAGAATGGAAGAGTAACAATGGAAAGAAAGAAAGAAAGAAAGAAAGAAAGAAAGAAGGGAATAGTGTTGATGCAAAAAAGAAAAAGGCAGGAATGATATGGGAGAGAAAGAAAGATGGAAGAGGAGAGTTACAATATAAAGAAAGAAAGAAAGACAGAAAAAAAGAAAGAAAGAATGAAGGGAATTGTATTAATAGAAAGAAAGGAAGAGTTATACTGTAAATAAATCAACCAATAAATCAATAAAGAAAGAAAGAAAGAAAGATGTAACGAAAGTTGCGAGTTAGAAGTAATTACGTAAATAGAGAGGGAGAAATAAAAAAGTAATAAGAGAAATAAATGGAGAAGCTAAAATAAAATTAACAATGGACAGGAAGAAAAAAAAGAAAAGAAAGGAGACAAGAAAGAATGAAAGAAAGATAAAAAAAATCTTTTCCATGGTGTCGGTTGAGCAAGAGTAATCGAGTTCGGTTCTGTTTGCAATATGTAAGAGTAGTACATACAAAAAAAAAATAATAGTATCATCACCAGTCATCTGCCGTATTAGTACAGGATGTATATAATCATGGCTCTCCGCGACTTCCTATACCTTGTAGTACTAAACAATGTTTGACACTTTGCCGTCCCCTCTTTGTATCAGTTCTGCTATCTGTTGGCTGTTAAACATCAGGTATGATAATCGCTGTTTTCTATTTACTCCTTCATGGCGTCCTGGGAGTATTATTTTCCCGCCGTCTTTTCTTTTGTGTACCAGAAAGTTCAACAAACTCATTCCCTTTTTAAGTATGAGTTTGAACAGTAAGGTTCATCTTCTACAAGGCCCGAGGGATACTCGAGGTAGAGTTTTACGATAAGGGGTAGTTTATATGAATAAGAGAAGATAATTAATTATAGACGTGAATAGGTTAAGATTATAGTGTTCGCGGAAACATCCACTGTGGAGTATGTTTCATAGGGCAAAGGTTTGAGAGAAGATGCCTATGGGATTCAGACGGAATATAGGTGGTTTGCTATTATGTAAGTAGCATGCCGTGAAGGCCTGACCTGATGGAACCAGATGCAGTTTGTTCCGGTATATTTCCATTGTAGCAGTGATAGAGCAATGAGAGACTCGCTACATCCCATCTGTGAGAGAGAGATTGGAGTGTGGGAAATTATTCTTTTCCAACACGGACACGAAGAAGCTTTTGAATTATATCAAGACAGAAAAGTGAGGTCTGAACAGCTACCGCCCAAATATGGCAACAGTACTCCATTTTCAAAGCAAAATACTTAAATAACGTAAAACTGTTCCTAACATGACTGGATCTTTGGACCCGATAAAAAAAGACACTATTTACATTATTCGGACTATTGTCCTCATCTTTATCGCCATATTATTACAAAGCTCCGGCCTTCTTCAGGTAATTGGAGTGTCGAACTGAAAAAAAGAAAAAGAAATTAAAGAACCAATAAAAAATTTTCTGGTGTACCAGGAAATCAAAAAATAGTTCTAACTTCTTTGGTTATACGCTCTTTACCGCTAGAGGGCGGCATCAGTGATGTTCTGATTTGGATCATTGGGCAGTTTCGGGTCTTTCAGACATTATACTGACCTCATCAAGTCGACCCCATCAAAGCTGATAAGTCTCTGATGCGCCCTCATGCTAAGTTAACAGCCTTCAGACACTGACTTATATTATGCAAGCCATAACCCGCTATCATGCTTCTGATTGGAAGTTGACCAACAGCCAATCACAATGGCGTGAGCTCTATTTAAATTGTTAACGGGGGATTTTTTTCTTTTTTTTATGTGGATACCCTATCATCGGATAATCGGAAGGTAATTATATGTTTACCGGGTTTTTCTTTTTTTTTTTCTTTTTTCCCCTATGCTTTTCCCCCCACTCTCCATCAATGATAGCTCATAACCTGCGGAAAGTTTTGCTCATTTAAGTTTATTTTTCCGTCTTTTGTTTAAGTTGAAACAGCAAAAAACACATCCTTCACTTGGCTTAGGTTATGACCTGACATGAGACTATAAAATAAATGAAAGTCAAAGAGAAATTGTGAAAAATAATAATAACAAAAGAATTACACTTTTCGGAAGACAAAGAATAAATTGCAAATTGCAGTGAATTAACATTCCTGTCCTGTTATGTCTATTTTATAAGCATTCTGTATTAACATACCGCATTTTTATTATATTATTACAATTTATCACTTGTGTTTTTTAATTCAATATTATCTAGATGTACATCCACTTGATATGGAGTAACAGCCAGTGCCTTCAATACTTTAGTCCAAGAATGTTTTCCTTCATATTATATATGATTTCAATGTCGAATATTATGTAATAGTTGGTGCACATAGAACCGTGCCAAAACCGTCACTCAGGATCGATGAATTAGAAATTCCCATGAATTAAGATTATACAAAATAGATACGCTGCTGTCTACGAGATTAATGTGAAAGATACCAGCAACGTGCAGTATCCAGATCTAATCATTGGAATTCGTTAGAATCCTTTGTGTAGTAATCGGTGAGCGTAGAATTGCACCTAAAAGAACGTTTAGGGTAAATTGGAACTGAGACCAAGATTATAGATCCCTAGAAAACAGCTGTAGTTTATTCTGCAAGGATTCTCCGAAAAGGGCTTGGGTGTATTTATGAGAGTACTTGATGGTACCATGCCTCAAGAGCAGGATATTTATTAACTATGTTCATGTGTAACGCTGCCGTAATGTAGCTTTCCTGTGCCTTTTCTATAAATATTTTCATGGTACTTCTTCTGATAAACATCCTCTTAGAATATTACTGCCACATATCGTCTGGTGGAACATCAATATATTTAGAGATTCCTGATATAATCAAAAAAAGGATAAGCAATGTTATTGATACTAACCTGGCATCTCGGCTTCAGTCACTTTCCCTCCGTTGAAACGGAGTTTCCCTGTGCTTTGTCTATCAATACTTTCATAGTAATTGTTCTGACGAACTCTCTTCTATGGTACATAAATTCTATGAATTTAAACGCAGTACTAGGTTGGCGGCAAGGTCTCCTCATTATCCTTTTACAGTTGAAATGCCGGGATATAACTGTATGTTCTATGCTACAGTTTTTTCTCGCACTTCTCGCTTGTGGAACTTTCTAACAGCGTCTTACTTTCCGGTACTAAATTGATTTTCAAAATTTGTAATGCAATGTAAATCGTTATCTTAGAAATGTGACTTCTTTTATTGTTCTCTCTCCTTAATAAGTTTTTTTTCTTTCTTTTATATTCTGTCACACTCAGTACCTCCTGCGTCTTAATGTTTTTGTTGTTGTTGTGGCCAAGTAATTGCTTTAAAAATAACAAAACAAGAACAAGAGGTTATAGTGTAAATAGTGTATTGAACAGTTAATACAACAGAAATATGTTACACGATTTGGCAGTGTGTATCTGTTGACCATCGTTCAGTCTATATCACCGTTATATTCAGTGACCCCTCTCTACGCGAGCACATGTGACACAAGGCCGAGTTCAACGGGGATCATACAAGACCGTAGGCTCGGACAAAAAAATCCCCATAGAACCCGCATAAACAGGTTCGGGTCTGTCTAACACCCCGGACGAAACTCTGCCCTTCGGCTGAGCCTCGTCCGGGTTCCTCTGCCCAAGGCAGAGAGTTTGACAGGAGCCGCGAACAGTCACAGCCTCAGAAGAACAATCTAGATGACCTTAATCTTTAACGCCCCCCCCACCTCCAAGGTGGGTCGTATGTGGCACAAGGCCGAGTTTATCGTGGGTTCTCCGAGCCCGTAGGCTCTGACATAAATATTCTCTTTGAACCCGTATAAACGGGTTCAGGGCCTGTCTACCTCCCCAGACGAAACTCCGCCCTTCGGCAAAGCCTCGTCCGGGTTCCTCTCTGCCCAATGCAGAGGCTTCAACAGGAGCTGCGAACAGTTACAGCCTCGGAAAAACATTCTAGATGTCCGTTCCCCGAGGCGTACTTTTCCTACCACTTTACAGTAAGTAGAAGAGTCCATAATAGACTCATTAGAGGAAAGACACTACAACAGTTGTCTTATTAGTGGGGGAGTAAATGATTAAAAAAACTAATAATAATAATCCCAGAAAAAATACAATAAATAATAAATGTATGGTTTTTCTACCAAGTTGAGACACAGTGAATTGTGCAAGAGAAAGCCAGTTAACTACACAGACCAAAAAATGAAAAACTGTACGGGAAACATGATTCAAACGGACAATTCACACCCAGAGAGATCAATTTTTTTTATGTTCAGTGTTCTTTTCTCCGCTATATGTGTGCAATGAAGCACAGTTTTCTATAAGGATTCCCGTCCAATTTACAGTGTTCCAAAGAGTCTCTTGTTTATTTGCGTTCTTTTCATGATACACCACGTTTAATCCTAGTTATCTTCGGCAAGTCTATCCTTTGGTAAATCCAGTTTTCCCCACCGTCGAGCAGCACGCTTTCCAATGCGTTTCGTAAGAAACTACTTTGTAAATGATTTTTTCCATGCTATTAATATTGTTCCGTGCTCTCCAGCATTACTATTGCGTTCTTTGTCGTCTCTGGGTCCACACACTCCTACAAAAAGTGGCATCAACGAAAAGGACTTTTTCTTTTTCTTTTTTTTATCATCCGTTTTATTAGGAGATAGTGATGGCAGCTTGGATCCCAAGAGGCAGTTGGAGGAGTGACGTCGCAGAAACGCATGTCGCTTTTTGGCTCACTGTCCCTCCGCGGGTTGTCTTAGCCGATCTCTGACCGAGATGTGGGAGGCATATCGATGCTTTAGAATTGTTGTGGCCTTTTCTTGATTTCGCGCCATTTTGTACTTATATCCCAAACCCAGACAAAGGCAATATATCACTGTCAGAAAGCACCGCCCTCGAAGGACTCCAGCCAATCGCTAACCATTCTGACCCTGCCCTTCACATTGTAACATTACCCAATTTTGATCTCTATATGTTTTCCACTTCACTAGATCCAGACACCAAGATACCTGAAGTTGTCTACTTGCTTCAGCTAATTTCCTTCTAGTGTGGCCATTTTACCTTCTGTGTGTATAACATATACTCAATTTTCTTGAAATTTACATGCAGTCTTACCGCTTCTGTTGCAACCTCTAATCGGAGATGGGAAAATTGTTCCTGTTCTAAGTAGATCGAGATTAATACAGGACTGTCTGCAAATACGGCATCCGTGATGTGAATAAACGTAAAAGAACGCGTCTGTAGGCGTCACTCTGACGACAAAGCAGAGCGTAAATCGTATGGAAATTGAAAGGCCACATATATGTTTGTTCTTGTCAAAAGATTAAGGAAAGTGTTGCAGGTGAACGTAACAGCCGTGTCAATTTGTAACTGAGCACTGTGAAGTTTCCCACAGACTAGAAAGAAAGCAAAAAGAACAAGAGGTCATGAAAACTAAGACGGTCAAGACAACAGATCTGTTAATGTCTGCTAGAATACTGAGGAGTGACCTGGAGTATTATGGAGAGCAGTGAAATCCACTTTTTATTGATCCGAAAGCCTACATAATAATAATAATAATAATAATAATAATAATAATGATAACTGTTATAGTCCAGGTTAGGACGAAAGGAAGAACAACATGAATACAAGAGTAGAAATAACGAAGGTATATTACACGAAATAATAATACAAGATGTGGAAGGTGTTAGTATGACTGTCAGTCTGGTTTGGAGTGAACTACTATCGGCTCGACTCGATTCGACCTTCTCTCTTGAGAGGCATAGTATAAATAGTGTTAGGAAGAGTTCATTCTGTAGTTATAGGACCCATGACAATAATAATAATAATAATAATAATAATAATAATAATAATAAAACTATTGGAATATAAGGACCTGAATCTCTAAATAGAAAAAAAAACATCTGGAAATTTCAATTTCAAGAATAGTGCAGTAGGTGCGCTTGGAATGATGAAAAAGGGACACAACAACACATTGAAAAAAAATCACTGTAAATTTCGACTTAAGAGAAAAAAAAATTGTTTTGATAGGTACAGCCCATAAATTAAGAAAAACTTTGTCAAAGTAACGCTAGTGATATTAGCGGAGTTAGAAAAACAAATAATGAATTGTAGCCATAACAACACACCACTACCTGTCATAGGTCTTTCATCAGATTTGGTAGGTAGTGTGACCATAGCAGAAATTGAAATATAATGATGCTGATGACGACGACGAGGACGACGACAACGACAACAACAACAATCGCCCAAGACGAAGCCCTAATTCTTAATTCTGTCCAGAAGAACATCAACAAATATGTGTATTCAAACTAGAGCAGGATAGTTTGGTAAGCAGGAGAAAAACTTAATCCACATCATTAATATATTTAGAATTGTTGCACAGAAAGAATACAAGCGTCGTTGGGATAATATATAATGATAATATGATAATGATAATATTATAATTATAATGTAGCTTCTCATCAGTGCATATCTTTTTGTATAATATTTCAATATTGCCCAAACAAGGCGATAATGCCACAAAAAAAGAAAGGGGTTACTGAGTATGAAAGAAAATGAGAAGACGTTAGTGAGAAGGAAAGGACAATAAAAGAACCAGGAAGATAAAAGATGGCGTTTAACGCCATATAATAATATAAATATATAATAATAATAATAATAATAATAATAATAATAATAATAATAATAATGATGATGATGATAATAATAACCTTTTTCTCAGAAAAATACTTAGGGAAAAATGTCATGATGCCATTTCTGACTTTAGATTAAAATTAAAATAATGATACATCTCCTGGGATTTAGAGATTCAGATATATCACTCAATCTAGGCTGGGTGACGAGATGCTGTATAACTATACAAGAATTAAAAAAAAATTAGACAGCAGATAAGATATGAAAGAAATGATTGATTGATTTTCCTTTTTTTAACGGCTTATTAACTCCTTATGGGTCATTTAATACCGGTATTTAATTTTCTTTGGGGCTTTGAAGTCATAAAATATGAATTCTCTCTTTTAAGCACGTACGTACTTATGAAGACCTTTGTATTGACATGAAGCCAAATCTAAAACTGAAATCATAAATACATTTCGGTTGAACTTTTACACACTAAGAACGATACTTAACGTTTTCTGTCATCGATTTTGAGAAATCGATGGCAGAAAAAAGGCATGAATGGATAGCAAGAAAAATATTTGTAAGAATTATGAAGACTGAGTTGTTTTGGAGACCTAAGATCGATTATGTATTAAAGTAATATTCCATATTGAAGAAGATTTTAAAATCATCTTCTCGTTTGGTTTGGTTTGTTTTACGGCACATCAACCTCAATGGGTTATTTAATGCCGATAAGATTTTTATTACCGGTAATATTTTTTTATCTATCTATTTCAGTATATATTGGTTTGGTTTGGTTTGTTTGACGGCACGTCAACCTCAATGGGTTATTTAATGCCGATAAGATTTTTATATGCTGGTAATATTTTCTATCTATCTATCTATCTATCTATCTATCTATCTATCTATCTATCTATCTATCTATCTATCTCAGTATGTATTGGTTTGTTTTGTTTCACGGCATATCAACTTTAATGGGTTATTTAATGCAGATAAGATTTTTATTGCTGGTAATATATTGTTTTTTCAAAAATATATTGCTGGTAATATTTCCCTGAAATATATTGCTAGTAATATTTTTATTTTAAAAAATGCCATGCGGCTGCTTGTTTTTTTTTTTTTTTTTTTTTTCATCAAAAACATTGCTAATAATATTTTTTTTTCAAAAACCATTGCTGGTAATAATTTTTCCTTCCAAAACATATTGGTGGTAATAATCTTTAAAAAAAAATGTATTGCTAGTATTAAAATTTAATTTTACACTTTCATAGTGTTTTGACACCAGTTCTGGTATCAACTATTTACCCATAGCCAGGACCCTAACAGGTGCTACCACTCTCGGGTGTGGTGGACCTGGAGATACCAGAAATTAAAGGGTGTTTTCAAGCACTGCAAAACCTCCTGATCAGAGACCTTGCTGTTGGATGTAGTTTATCGTTTTACCCAGGAAACGGATGTAGTTTATCGTCGTGCCCAGAACGTGAATATGCATCTGTTTGTCTTGTGACCTACTGGTAGAAGAACACCATCATTTACGATGGGTGATTTTTTTTTTATTTTTAATTATCCGATTTTTTTAAGAAAGATTTAAATTGCAAATTGCTTATTATTAGCATTTTATTTTTGCTGTATTATTAGTAGTATTTTTCGCATGAGTCGAAAGGCGACTTCGACAGCTATCAGCAGTTTACTGAAAAACAGTCTATGCTCATTATAAAGGATACTGACAGACACAAAACAACACTATTTCTCCATTACTATAGGTAAACATACAAAAATACCAGCTTGTAGCATATGAACCCCCACAGACACACACGCATACACATTTCCTTATTTTTACGAGTGGACCAGTCTACTTAAGTAGTTTGTTTGTTTTGTTTGTTTAACGGCATATCAACTGCTTATGGGTCATTTAATGTCGAAATTTTATTTTCTTGAAAGCTTTGAAGTAATAAAAATAATATATGTTATACTGCTTTCACAAAAGGATATACGTGGCAGATGATACTCAACTTTTGTGCATATACATGTTTATGGGGATTTGATTACTAGAGGTGATGGTATGTGTGTTTTAAGTTTCAGTTTTGTTATATTTTAGAATACAGATTGATTGTAGGATATTATATATATAAGTCTTCCTAAACATCTGTGTTTTTAGGCATTTATCAATTGTCTTTGAAATGATTCCATTAATTCATATATATATATATATATATGTGTGTGTGTGTGTTTGTATGTGTGTGTATTGCAACATTCTGCTGTACAACACTTAGGTCTTAGCTGAATGTTGATCAGAATTTTCACTGCATAATTATCGATCTATGTCATTCTTATTAACTGAATGGCATACAAAAGAACGTTATAAAATTAGATACTGACTGTGCAAAATTTTATTTGTTATTATTGATCAATTGTGATCAAAACCTTGCAAAAAAAAAATCTTTTTTTATACCCATATATATATATATATATATATATATATATATATATATATATATATAGGAAGAAATATAGTCTTAAGATGTGCTATATTTATGGGATAAAGTGCTCAATATCAGAGATAGAGCGTGTGTAAATATAAATGTGAACATAGAAGTCAACACTTAGAAGCAACAATCAGGCCTGACGAGTGCATCCAGCATGAAACAGACTGTCGCCTTTAAGTGTTGACTTCTATGTTCACATTTACATATATATATATATATATATATATATATATATATATATATATGAGTAGAGACACTGGTTATTTTTATTTTTTATAATTTATTTACGTCTACAGGCCACAATATTCGAAAAATCTTATTAAAGAAAATATTCCGCAGTAATATTCGAAACTGCATCCTCCTCTGCTAGAAAACCGTCATATTTCCGGCATAATTTAGAAGTGTGTGCCGATTAACTTTGACTAATCAGTGCATTTAAATGCAAATTCTTCTCGTCCCAGATTCTCGAAATTTCATATCCATTTAGTTTCTTATCCAGACGTAACCAAACCAATTTCTAAAGAAGTAGTGGATTATTTTTAACATGTAACTGCATGGGATAATGTTTAATATCTAAAATACCGCTAAACTAATTGAGTTTCCGTTTTCCAGATTTTCGGATAAGACGTTTAGCTATGTTATTTCCATTTGTCATAAGAATCACTGAAAGACACTGAGTTATTCAGCACAAAAGCGAACAGGTTGAAATCGTTTTTTTTTCTTTGTCAGCCCAACTATGTCTTCTCTAATGAACAATGGTGAGAGGAAAAAGATCATTCAGGCCTTCAGTAATGGTACCAACATTCATACTTTGGCTTCCCTCTTTAAAGTCCATTCAAGAACCATCAAGAGAACGGGGAATAATTTTAAAAAAGACGGAACCGTAGATAAGAAAACTGGATCAGTAGGTTGCAACAGGAAGAGAGATCCTCATTTAAGCTTTGAACTAAATGCATTCTTATTGCTCAAAGTAGAGTTATGGAAACCTGGGAGAATTCCAGTAAGATACCTTTAATTATTTCTAACATACAACTTTTAACCTAACAATTGAACAATTTTGTTGTTACACAATTTGAACAATTTTGCTGCTACACCCGATATATATATATATATATATATATATATATATATATATATATATATATATATATATATATATAAGGGAATTTTTCAAGTTTACAGGTCTCAAAGGCATACAGGAGGAACCGGAATACATCAAATGATAATTCATCAAATCCCGCTGAACACGTGGCAGGAATACATCACGAACAATGAGTTTCGACTCCGCGAAAAGATGGATAGCCTAAAAACTATAATGACTCACCAACGATTTCGATGGACCGGGCACCTTTTCCGAATGCCAGACATCCGCCTACCCCGGCAAAATTCTCTTGTCAGAGCTCGTATGTGGAGAAAGACCACGTGGAGTCCCACGTCGATTAAAGGATCAGCTCAAAAACACCTTACTGGACGCAGACATCGGTGCAGTCAATTGGTAGATGGATGCTGCGGAATGAGAAATTGGAGAAGTGCAATTCACGATAAAAGAACATCATTGAGAACACTAGAAGACAAATGGAAGAGAAGAAGCGAAGCCCAAAATAAAAGCCTGACCTCTACATCCCTTGAACCATCCTACCCTACAATAACCGCGGACGTCTCTTCAGATCAAATATTGAACTCATTTCACACAGAAGGAAATGTCGATGAACACCCCCACTACTCGGCAACGAGTTATGCAAAAAACAATATATATATATATATAAAGAAAGAACATTAAGATATATAATCCGGTGTTCTTATAGATATTTTTTATTTTTACAAGATAGTGCTCAATGTAAATTTACAGAGCAATAATATTATAAATTAATTGATTTAAAAACACGCAGACACCCCCTGTCTAGTGGAAGTGGATTTATCTGTAACCTTGGAAACGTGAATTATGATTTTAGCTGTGTCTTTAAAACCCAGAAATTTTAAGAGTTACTCCAAAATTCGCATGAGGATGAAATGGAACTAACGTCTTTAATTTAATTACAAATTTAAATTCGGAGCTTTTAGCTTCCATTTTTGAAACATGGTTAGAACTGTGTATTGAAAAAAAAATATTTTAAATCACTTAATTTATAATATATATATATATATATATATTATATATATATATAATTATTTATTCGAAAAATATAACGTAAATATGTTATAAAATCACTACAAAAGAGCCATTTTGTTTCAACATCTCTGGTGTCTTACCAAGTGATGATGTTGAATATAGAATAAAGGGTTTTAAAAGGTTCAAATTAATTAGCCACCCCTTGCAAGGGGAAACGCTGTTACATAAGCTGGAATGACCAATCAAAATACAATTATACGAGAATTCAAAAATCTTGACAATGAACTCATGTTATAACAACTATTTAATGCCTTAATGTTGGGGTTAGATTAAAATAGAATTTATTCTAACTCATAAATATTAAATTACACGATAAAATTTGAAATTAAAGATTAAAAATTACCCATTTTAAAATTTAAATTTAATCTCTATTAAGTTTTAAAATTATGAAATTACCGAGGAAAAAAGAAAAAATACATGTTATTCTATTTCTTTTGTTTTTATAGAAATTACGTTGCAATGAACGTTAATATTAGGTTGGTGCAAAAAAATGACGTAATAATGTCGTTTTTTGACGTATTTTTTAACGTTAAAAAACGACATTATTACGTCATTATTTTTGCACCAACCTAATATCAACTGTTGTTCTTAGCTTCTTGACAACATAGATACATTTGAATTCTAATTATAGGCAGGGGAGGATGATAGCATGCAAAAGACAAT
The DNA here is from genome assembly GCA_903632075.3 of Acanthosepion pharaonis. Taxonomy (NCBI): domain Eukaryota; kingdom Metazoa; phylum Mollusca; class Cephalopoda; order Sepiida; family Sepiidae; genus Acanthosepion; species Acanthosepion pharaonis. The sequence goes on from CAHIKZ030000966.1 coordinate 1,161,216, forward strand.
ACATACACAATCAGATTATAATACATAAGCACGCAGACATATTTAGATATATACACAAACACAAAAAGCGACGAGACAGGAAATATCTTCAAGACCCTTTACAAAAACAAAAAAACATACATAATGAAAGGTGCATCCAAGTTACCATACACACACACACACACATATATATATATATATATATATATATATATATATATATATATATATATATATATATATTAAGAAAGAAAAGAGATGCCGGAAATGTTTTTGGTTGTGTGAATTTTTTTATATATTTTATTTTATTTTCCATATTTTTCCTACACGTCTTTCCGCTCTTGTGACCTCCTTCAGGCCAATATTCCTTTTGCTTACAGGGTAATAAAAAATAATTGTTTTATTACCACTTTATATATATATATATATATATATATATATATATATATATATATATATATATATATATATAGTTTAAAGTGTGCTATATTTATGGGACAAAGTGCTCAATATCAGAGATTGAAAGTATGTAAATATAAAAGTGAACATTCAGAGACTGTTTCATTTAGGCCTGATGATTGCGTCTAGTATGAAACTGTCTGTCGTCTCTGAGTGTTGACTTCAATGTCCATGATATGTCCCGCAAAAGGATATATTTTTTCGAAGTAGCAAAGTGGTTGTTGACTACTGTAACCGTGAAGGACTATCTAGCATTTAACCGTAATGGACTGGTCCTTGTCATAGTGATAGGCAATAGGTGTAGGCAATAGGCGGAGACAATAGGCGTAGCCAATAGGCGTCTTCCCTGTACCTCCACATCAGTCTGTATTTATGGCTGACACCAGCAAATCATATTACTGTGAGGGGGGAACCCAGGTGTATGAATATTCATTACATCAGTTCACTAATATATATAATATATATATATATATATATATATATATATATATATATATAATACTAAAATCTGTTATTGTACACGTCCTTGTGCAGTTGTCCGGTCGGTACATAATGATTGAAGTGAATAAGATTTAAAAGTACGAGTTTCATTTGTTTTTTTTTTATAAAGGAAGTGTAGTTATTTTAACTTTTTTGAAAGAGACAATTTTTTTTAAAGATAAAATATGTTTAATTTAAAGACAGGCACAAAGAGATCCCACTTTGCTGTTTCGTCTAGTTGTTTATAGAGTAATTATTTGTATTCCAGATTTCTTTAAACAAACAACATTTGAAATATTTGAAAAATAGTTTTTGGTATATTTTAAAAATCTTTTTAAGTATATCTGATTTTGAAATATTTGGAGGCATATTAAAAAAAAAAAAATATTTGATTTAAAGTTCAAGTTTATACCGGAAGTTCCATTGCTATTAAATGCTGTAAACAATCAGTAAAACGTTAAAAAATGAACCTGTAAACAAGACCAATGGTGACATAAACAAATTGAAATATTTGACTGAATAATAAAATTAACTTTCATTTCAATGGAACGTTGAAATCAAATGTTTTATAACCGGAAACGTCAGTGACCCAACGGATCTGGGGTAGTCTAGTTCCAAATAAATTTCCATTATCACACTAGAATATTTAAGTTAAGCGTACGAAATCTTCATCTATTTTATATATTTTTTTAATTTTAATTATTGTCTATATTTCTCAGATGAGGTATTGTAACTATTTACACTATTTACATTGTTCGTACTGTTGTCCTCATCTTTATTGCCATATTCAAAGTCTATATTTCTGAGATGAGGTCTTGTAATTATTTACACTATTTATATTGTTCAGACTGTTGTCCTCATCATTATTGCTATATTCACAGTCTATATTTCTGAGATGAGGTATTGTAACTATTTACACTATTTATATTGTTCGGACTGTTGTCCTCATCTTTACTGCCATATTCACAGTATATATTTCTGAGATGAGGTCTTGTAACTATTTACACTATTTACATTGTTCGGACTGTTGTCCTCATCTTTATTGCCATATTCACAGTCTATATTTCTGAGATGAGGTCTTGTAACTATTTACACTATTTACATTGTTCGGACTGTTGTCCTCATCTTTATTGTCATATTCACAGTCTATATTTTTGAGATGAGGTATTGTAACTATTTACACTATTTACATGGTTTTCACTGTTGTTCTCAAATTTATTGTCACATTCACGAGATTTCGGCACATTGTCCGCTCCGGCCGTATCAGGATCTGTCTGTACTTCCGCGATAAGGTATTATAACTATTTACACGATTTACATTGTTCGGACGGTTGTTGTCACAATTTTTGTCATAAACCTTTATTTCGTCCACCAGGATAGATTGATTTAGTTCCAGTGCCATGCCTTTTCTGGGTATCTTATTTTCAGTTAATTCCCTTTAGTAACACAACTGTCCAATTTCTTGTTCACCTCTGCTCTCGCATGGTATCGAACTCACAACTCTTTGGCTCAACGTGAATATACCATAAAGATGGCTAGTACAGTCGGGACAATGTAAATAGTGTAAATTCATTTTAATTACGTTTATAAAATAACGCTTCATTTACGTGGTAAACATATGTTGGAAATATTAGGTTGGTGCGAAAATAATGACGTAATAATGTTGTTTTTTGACGTAAAAAATACGTCAAAAAACGACATTATTACGTCATTATTTTTGCACCAACCTAATACGTAGATGTTACCATATTATGCACGGATTACAATATCGGAAATGGTTCACGGGAACATTTCTAGAATGGATGAAGTTCAATTCTCTTACGTGGTAATATCCTCGGATCAGTGCTTTTGTCACTTTTTTTAAAATCAATTAACCCCAAGTAAACCGATAATGTACCCAAGACGACACGGTCTACGACACGGTCTACGACACGGTCTACTGAGAGTCAAAGAGCCTGAGAAAACCTTCGGAGGAACAGGAAAACCAATCCTAAACACGAAACAACGGATAAAACATCTACTCCTGGACAGATGACTGGGTGGGGAGTGTGAACCGCACCGTAGGTCAACCTATCTGTAAAATTAAAAAAGATCATCGTTGAAACGCGGATAAATTGAAGGAGGCGTTATATAGTGGCATTTCTTATTTTGTAATATAAAATAAAAATAAAATCAATTTCTTTAAGCAAGTTGATAATATCACTGAAACGCAAAGAGCTACTGGGAGTGAAAGAGAATGGGAATACTTTAGAATGAACCATAAACACAATACTAAACAGGAAACAAAGGATACACAACTGATCTTCGTCATATAGCCAGGGAGGAGCATGAACCAGGCAATAGGCCAACATGTTTGTAACATTGAAAGAGATCATCGCTGAAACGTGGATAAATCAAAGAAGTCCGTATATAATAGCATATCTGCATTTTTATATATATATATATATATATATATATATATATATATATATATATATATATATATATATATATATATATAGGGTGTCCATAAAGTTCGGGAGCACTTTAAAAAAAAAAAAAAATTAACTTTATTTGTATTTGCGATAGAACTAATCTGTAAAAAATGTTATAAAGTTTATTGTACCTAGTTTTAAGTATAGCTAAAATAACTAATGTGATTTCAGGCATTACTGTAAATCCGTTGGCAAATGTTTTCTTTGAACTGCAAAATCGTATTACCCTTTTTGTATTGCTAATGATGGAGGACATGTGGAAACTTAAATAAAATTTCAATAATACCTTAAAAACTATAGATTTACTTCTTTCTCTCTCTCTCTCTCTCTCTCTATATATATATATATATATATATATATATATATATATATATACAGCGTGTCCATAAAGTTTGTGTGCACTTTAAAAAATGTATGATTTCATTTATATTTGCGATAGAACTAATCTGTAAAAATGTTATAAAGTTTATTGTACCTAGTTTTAAGGATAGCTAAAATAACTAATGTGATTTCAGGCATTACTGTAAATCAGTTGGCAAATGTTTTCCGTGAACTGCAAAATCGTATTACCCTTTGATTTGCTAATGATGGAGGACATGTGGAAACTTAAATAAAATTTCAATAAAACCTTAAAAAACCTAGGTTAACTTCTTTCTTGTCCTTCTTGCAAATTATTTCTATCGTAAATACAAATATAGTTATAATTTTTAAATGCTCATGAACTTTATGGACACCGTATATATAAATCAGTCCCCCACCCCACGCAAGGTTATAAAAACATGCATTGGTTTACTGGAAGTAAAAAAGAATGAAAGGCGGAACCGGAAACACACTCCTAAACAATAAGCAAGGATAAAACTACAGCTTAAAAAAAACAAAGAAAAAAAAAGACAGAAATATGGCAATAAAGATGAGGACAACAGTCCAAACAATATAAATAGTGTAAATAGTTACAAGACCTCATCTCAGAAATAGAGCCAGATAGACTAAATTTATTTCTAATAAAGGAAGATTGTACCCTCGAAAGTAATCAAACCTGTATCCCATTTTCTATCAGGGAAGCCGCTTCTAGAGCTGTAATGTGCTTTTACCAATATCACCATCACCGTCTTTTCTTCTATCTTCTGTTCAGTTCATATCAAACTCCCTGTTTAGAACTTTATATTATGAAAGGCTTTATATGATATGGACATTATGAAAATAATAATAATAATAATAATGATAATAATATGCATATTTTACGGATAGCAAACTGCAAAAAAATGTTATGAACACCACACAGGCCCTGTTACTGACAACAATTTTATGGAACTTTACAATGCGCACAGACAGAATAATTAAAGCAAATCGCGCAGATATCGTGATCAAAGACAATATAAACAGAATATTCCTTCTTATTAACACGGTAGTCCCTGCAAATTGTAACTTAACTTTGAAGATCTTCAAAAAAATAAAAAAAAAGTACAAGAACATTGAAATCGAAATATAGCACGTGAAGACATCCATAATTCTAGTTGTAGTTGGGAGCCTCGCTTTGATTGGGAAAGGTCCCGATAGACTCATTGAAGGGATTCTTGGTAGCCTAAGCCTTAAAAAAATACAAAGAATTGTACTCAAAAGTACAGCTCTCACCTAACGAGTCTTTACATATGTTAAATTGTATGTGACCTTTTTTTTTTTTCTTTCCAAAACTGCTCACTGGAAAAAGTGATGAGACCATTTTTAACCTTATGTCTCTGGTTGGGACCCAGAGAGAAATATGTATATACTAGAAATCGGAGGAAATAATAATAATAATAATAATAATAATAATAATAATAATAATATCGGGATAAAAGACCAGAATAGCAGAATGTGCTTTCTTATTGACATGACTATAAAAACTATAAAAATACAGGCATCTCGAAGTGGAAATCTAAAAGCAAAATGTAGCTCATGAGGCCATCTGTAATTCAAGCTGTAGTTGGAGACGTCCGTTTGTTTGTCAGTTATTGATCTAAAATTGTTTGAGGCCATATTGACCAGTTCTCTGACTTACCAAGGCAGTCTCATTGAAAAAGTTTTGTTGTCTAGTTATTTGATCAAATATTGGGAAGTAGGAAATGCGAATATTTGAGAAAAAATATATATATATATATATATATATATATATATATATATATATATATATATATGTGTGTGTGTGTGTGTGTGTGTGTGCGTGTGTGTGTGTATGTGTGTGTGTGTTGAAAACACTAATATACTACACCCCGAAAATAATAAACTTCAAATTCTTGATGACCTCTATATCAAAATTAACCAACGAACACTGAAAAAAGATTTATTACGAGTATACTAGCTATGTTTTAAAATGCATTCGAGGTAACTAACATCTAACATTTAACATTTGTTGAATTTTGCCATCTATGGTTACCCCTTGTATTGGGAACGCTTGTTTACAAAACATTGTAACCACAACTTTAATTATAATTATAACAGACGACATTTACAAAAACGTGTGTTTACAAAAATCACCACCACAAAGATTACAATTACATTAAGTTTATTTTTGCAATTCGCCCCTGATGATGAGCCCTCAGGAGACCGAAAGTACTTGCTTTAACAAGGACTACGGCGTTTTTCTTGATGAAATTCAACTTAACATCAAGAAGATAATTTGAACGGAATATTGGGAAATAAATAGACATAATATGTTTACATTATTTAATGAAAGATACTTGAATGAATATATTCAGCCTAAATACACACACAGACATTTTTATATATATATATATATATATATATATATATATATATATATATATATATATATATTATAAATTAATTTATTTAAAATATGGTTATTTTCGCTACACAGGTCCAACCATGTTTCAAAAATAGAAGCTAAAAACCC